>OZ018326.1:28337835-28510480 GCA_963969495.1 Ceratothoa steindachneri
GCCAGAGAACTGGGAGAATACAGCAATAGTCCAAAAGTGAATTTAAGAACTACAGGCTGGTCATAAATCTGTGAAGTTTGTCGGGACAATTTTGGTTTGGGCGGAGAAAAGTGATTGATTGATAGGAGAGAGGGGGGCGGATTTGGCGCGGGGTCGTGGACGAGGAGAGAGCTTAGGATGGTGTAGATTGGGATCATCTTTTGAAAAGGATAAATCGAAAACTAACGAAGGCATCTCCTGCAGAAAGTTTGTAATGAGAGATCGGTACAGAAAGTGGTGAAGATAAAGGAAGTAAAAATGGTGTGGAAGATACCCGGTATTGCAAAAGTCCTGTTATACTCGTTACGACGCTCTCAACAAATGGCAGAATGATAGTTTTGATGCGGTTAGACACGTTTTTTATAGTTTGAACATATAAATATGTGTTTAAATTTGAACATTAATCAAGGTCGCGCTCCAGGCGAGACCTGAAGGGCGCGCACACGTTGTGGACGAAGTCCTTCCACATGCTGGGCCACACGCGGTTGACGGAGGACCAGCTTTTATCTGAGACTGGTTATGAGCCCTTTGTGCCCCCAGCTCTAACGGGGGGAGCACCGGGGGTGAGTAGAACCCGCAGAAGGGTTCCGAATGGGCGCGGAAATGACAGTGTTCGTAGGCCTGGAGTGGCCAGGAGCAGAGGGTGGTTAAAAAAAAATGAGGCATAAGACGTCCCAGGCAGCGACGGGCGCGACAGGACGAAGTCCGTAGCCTCGCGAAATGAGAGACGATCCTTGGCTGAACGGCCAGGATTTCCTTTTCCAGGGGGACACGCAGCACATTGCTTCGAAGAAGCGGGCTGCGGCTCTCCGAAATTGAGACATTTACTCATACTTACCATGTAAGACCTTGCAACAGCTTCGGGTAAGCCTGACTTTGTACATCTACACGAACGAGTCGTAGGGTCGAAGCGGTGGCAGTAGTAGCACCTCCGCAGAAGTGGCACGAATGCCTTCACGCGATACCAACCGGCACGCACCGACTCAGGGAGTTTGTCAAGGTCAAACGAGACAAAGAGTGTAGGGGTGGGTCTCGGGGTCCCTCCCTGTTTTCTCATCACACGTTCGACCTTGACCGCCCAGTGGTCGGCTAGCTCTAAAGTGATCTTTTCTAAGTAGTCTACGAGTTCCCTCGAATAAACCACCTCTTTAACGAAGCTCATGGAAGAGTGTGGCGTCACACCCACCGGCGTGCCATCAAGTGTGCGAAGGCCACTAATCATGTCCACCTCGGGGAGGATCTGACGCGATCGCCAGAAGGCTCCGCTCCCGTCCGAGAAACGGGTCACGTTCGGCTGTCTACTAATCATACTAGCTAATACTATCCTCTGATGAGATCATGTTGCCTTTAGCCAACATGCTGCAATCAGTGGAGAGAATAACAGAAAGGGTTTGAAAACAGTGGTGTCAAAAACGCCCGTAGTCTCTGAATGACGGGCCCCGACGTAGTCGAGCCTCCGCTCAGCCTACTTGCGACTTTGGACTGTGTCTAAGCCTCCCCGCAAGGACCCTTCGGGGCTGGACCTGCCAATCATTGCCTGGGCGCCTGCCGAAGCGGCAGCGTACCCGTCCGCCCTCGGAGCCCCCGAAGAGGAACCTTTAATCCTCTTAGTCTTCTTTTCTTTTAGGGAGAGGAGGATGGGGAATGAACCCGCTTCCCCCCACCGCCGGAAGCAGCTTCTAATTCGGATGGACGGCCTCAGCAAGATCCTTATCCAAGATGGATAAGTTCTTAGCTGAAGGGCATAAGCTGGGGAAGGGAGGGGGGTGTTTCCTCCACTGTTTGTGAGTCCTCGAGTGCCCGGCTGTCTGAGGAGAAGCTTGCGCAGTGGTGAACTCATGTTTCGGCGTTTGACATCGATCCTGGATTCGACCGCATGGAAGATGCTGCCGTCTGGGGCTGGGTCACGTTGGGAGCATCTCCATCTCAGGAGCGGGCTCCATGTGGTCATCCCTCCTCCAAGTCATCACGGATCCCATTCAAGGTATCTTCCGTCGGAATCAAGTCTCTGGACGGCGAACCTTTATCGTGGAAGAGAGGGAGCAATCACGGCCGCCGACCCACCGCAATGTCAAAATACACGATTGCAGGACTCTAGAAGCACGGCAAGATGCGCCCGCTTTACGGAGTCAAGTCTGTCTAATAGAAGAGGGGGACTTCAATTGGTCGAAAAAATGGAGTTGTTCATCTGCGACTCCACAGAAAGAGATGAGGGGGAAAACCCCTAAACCCGTACGTCCACTAATGAGTAGGGGGCGGTGATCACCATTATTATCCTACCCTGGTGATAGGTGATCACAGGATGGCATACAGGGGGAGGGGGTTAACGGGAACCCCTTGTGGTTCAAGGGTCAGCCACACGGTCCGCTAGACGGAAGAGAGATGTGTGTGTACGCACGCGGGCGTACACACAACACTAAAATATGATAGAGATTGCCCTTGTGATTGACTATGTGTATGGTGCAAAAATATGTGGCTGGAGGTTTTGGCGTGCACGCATCAGCCCCGCCGTGATTGGCGTGAGCTCCATTTAAGCGATAAACAATTGTGGAAGAGGGATGTGTTACAAGATCTATAGCGCCACCCATTTGGAACCCCCTGGGATCTAAGAGAGTGTCGGTTTCCACGCCGTATCCCCTCTGTTTGAAGTCAGCGGGGCTCTGCCAGGCGCTGCGTCTGTCTTCACGGCCGAGCTGGTTGCAATACACCGCTCGGTACGGGAGATTACGCGACGTGCCCGGTTCGGAGACCGGATTGTGATCTATAGCGACTCACAAAGCGTCCTGAGTGCTCTCAGGGCATTGGAATCTCCCCATCCCCTGGTTCGCGATATCCGTGACGCCACGGTTTTGGCGAGCCGGGCGGATGTCGAAATTATATTCTGTTGGGTTCCTGGACATGTAGGAATTGCGGAGAATGAGGACGCCAAATAGTCCGCGAGGACTGGGCGACCAGAGCAGCTTTTCACTCTTCCTCACACCGATTACATGGCAGGAATACGGGAAGCTCTCCGGGCTGCTTGGCAAAGAAGATGGGAGACGGTCGCGGGGAACCTAAAGTTGCGTGCCATTGCGCCGCGACTGTTCCCATGGACCTACCCCCCAATGCCACGACGGCTTCAGGTTGCTTTCTGTCGTCTCCGAATTGGACACACTCGCGGGACGCACCGCCATTTGATGGAGCGATCGCCTGCACCATATTGCGACGACTGCGTTGTCCCCCAGACTGTTCGGCACATTCTTGTTGAATGTCCCAGTCTGGACGAACTTCGGGCATGTTACCTGTCCCGGTACCGGGAAGAGCGGTCCCTTGTATTCGGACGGTTTCGTGCACACTGACTTGTGGAATTTATGACTTTTTGGAGGAGGCTGGCCTCCTCCACTTTATTAAACTGTTTTTTTGTTGTTGTGTTTTCGTAGGTTGCACGTTCCTGCTTGTTGCCCTTTTCCTTTTTTTATTGTTATTGATTTTTGTTTTGCATATTGTTATTTTAATGTAGCCTAGTACTAGGCTGTCGTGATTACGGCGACTAATGCCCAAGTAGGCAGTCGCCAGATGGGTTCCTAAAATAAAAAAAATCCCCTCGGATCTCGGGGAAACATATTTTAAATCAATATGAAGTGTTTTTATATAAAGAAAACCCTGCAGAGTACTCCCCCCCCCCTCTTGGATGTGTTACATAGTTTAATGAAATAAAATGCAGCTCTAAATCCCAACCCCAGTCATAAATCCTGCGGAACATCGCCGCTAGAGGGAGAATTGCCAGATTTCGCAATCAATGGCCGCCCTCCTTCACGCAACTTCGAGTAGAAATCAAAGGAACCGAAATCCGCAGGTGTCTATCGATGTTAGAAGCTTTGGATATCAAAATTGTGTCCTCCTTTCAAAGAAAGACAAGACATTCTACGTAACGAGGGGAAAAGTACCGCGGATTCTCTTCCCCACCCATTTTGCCCGTATCATTATCGATCGTGGAATTCCTCCCAAGATTCTTTGGTGGCGGGGCTGAGTAAGTTGGAGGGAAGGAGAGATAAAAGTCCCCATCAAGCTCAATAAAGAGCACTTAATAAACCTGCCCAAATGAAGTTAAATTCATTTTTAAGGACGAGGGCGGGGGGGAGGCTAGAAGGAAAACGCGAAAAGTTTCGTTCAAACTTTCGAAAATAAGATAAAGCACATTTCCCGAATCGTCGGGGGATGAAAGGAACCAAGGTATTTTTCATCGCGTTCACTAATTTAATTTGGAAAATGTGATAGGGCGCCAAGGGCATGAGCAATCAGGCCGTCAGCAAGAAAGAGACTGAGTGATGGCATCATTCAGTGGAATGAAGGAACAAAAAGAAACGGTAGGACAAGACAAGCGCCGACTGAGGAGTGGCGTCGCATTGACTTTATTCATCGAAATTTGGCAACGCGACAAAAGCTTCAAACCTGCATTTAAAAAGGGCTCGAAAAGCAGAAAGAAGATCGTTACAAGCAGAAAGAAGATCGTTAAGAACCGCACCGTAGATTGATGCCCCCCCCCCCAATTCATAGAGCGAGAGCAACGAGAAATCCGTAAAAAGAGCGATAAAGGCAAACGGAAGTGAAAATAAGGGAAGATATATATAGCCCATGGTTCCCCCTGTAGGCAGTGGGGTCGAGAGGGTGCACAACTGCGGGCATTGGGCCCGTGGGGGCATGCCGTAAAACCAGGTACCAGGTGTAATTCAGTCTATGCAAGGCACCCCATTGGGGGGAACCGCATCGTAGACCCGAAAAGGCCCCGGTTGAAGAATTTGGCCCAGGTACATGTGATCGCCCGTGTGCCTCTTTGTCTATGTACGCGATTTCTTAAAAGGTTATTGACAGATTTCAAGGATATTTTGTGGAGGGTTGAATGGGTCTTGGGTCAAGGAAGAGCCGATTAGATTTGCGGGCGAATCCAGATCTGAAAACGGATTAAGATCACTTATTCACTATATTTTTATACAATATATCCCAAAAGCTTGTTAGCGGATTTGAGTGGGGGGGGGTTCATGGGGGAAGGGGTTTAGTAGACAAAAGAAGAGTTGAATAGATTTGGATATGGATCCAGAACCGGATTCTGCATCACTTTCTTCAGCATTTATGACATTTGGCGGAGTTATGAGGCGCCGCTCTACGAGTGACTTTCTAGACTTACACGGGGAGTGACTATCACGTGCCTCTCCACAAAAATGCAAGACCCATTTTTGGCATCTCCATCGGTGGAAGTCAGTGGTTTTCAACCGGGGTACTGCGGGGGCGACTTTTAAAATGCCTAATTTCCCCCCAAATATGTATTTCGAACATTTCTAAACAAAAAAAATCTAACGACACTTGAAAGTATTTTAAAACTATCTTCTCTGAATTGTGCAACATAAAAAAAACTAAAAGAGAAAGATTGCAGACAGTAAAGAAGAAATAAGAGTTGCCTTGTCAATTTATACGTCCAAATATTAAGGAATTATGTGAAACTCATCAAGCTCAAATTTCCAATTAAACATTTAAAAGTAAGATTTATTTATTTTATTTTTTAATCTCTTATTTAGAGTAAATTAGGTTGAATGTCAATCGTGGTTAATTTTGAAGTAATTTCCACCTAATTATGTATTTATACGTAAATTATTTTATATTGGGGTGCCACGGCTGCTCCTAGATAGCAATTAGGGTGACAATATCATTAAAAAAAGGTTGAAAACCACTGGTCTAGGTAAATAAGGATCTGATAGTCTTCTTTGTATTCATTAAATACAGGGGAAGCAGAAAAGGGCATCTCTGCCCAGAAGGTTTCTGTAGTCGTGGGCGAGCGACTCTAAGTTACTTTGTCGGCTGGACGGTAACCATTTTACTTTTCACTGAGTTTTTTGGCAATGACATCGTAACTATTAGGCCGTTTCTAACAAGATCTGAAACCTTTATGTTGTTTTAAATTCCCTTTCGAATGATATAATTGCCAAGGTCCTCCAAAGGTTATTTCGGAAATTATTGAAAGTTTTGAAGGTCGTAAGTCAGAATAATTGAGAGCACGCGACTTAGGTCCGTTGACCTAAGGTGGATAACGTTCCTAAACTTCCTCCCCCTGTTCCTCGACAAGGCAGGCGATGCTCAGGGTGGTGTTATAAGAGGGCATGGGGAGGGGTACAATTGGCATGGTGTGTACAATTCGCTTTGAGTGGCGATCGGGTCGTTTTGGGGGGTGAGAGGGAATAATTCAGAGCAGGAGGAAGTGGAAGGGTAGATGCACATCGTTAACTAGGAAGGATGCGTGGAGGTTTTGAAGAAATTAGTACAAAGAGTAGGGTGCGTGTGTGTGGTAATCTTAGAAAGCGAAATGTTACCGAATGGAACGAGGAGAGATGGTGCCTGTAGTTAGTGCATTAGGTAATAATGGTGATTTCCTAATTCTACCTGTATGTGTGCGTGCGTGGGTGGGCGGGTAAGGATCACCATCCGGTAGTAGTGACGCCTCCCTATGCACTAAAACAGGAGAGGGGGAGGGGGGTTCACAACAACGAGGAAATTAGGCACACTCAAACTGTTGGAAGAGTGACCTATCCCAAAATACAAATCTACAGTAGTGTCTACAGGACAACACACTTGATTGAACGCGCGGATTAAACTGAAAATATCTTTCACTTAAAGCAGAGAAAATATTTTATTCACAATAATAATTATTATTACTCGGAATGAAGCGTCTTTTGAGTGGGGGAAGGAATCGCTAACAAGCCCCCAAAAGAGGGTCTATTAGAATTAATCATTGCCTTCGAGTGTAGGAGGCGACGACGAGGCGGGAGGATATCAAAGAAGGGATTGGGGGTAAGATTTTGTTATAGGGGTACGAATTACAAGGGGGAAAGGGAGCGTCCTTGTGGGGATAGGGCTGCTGTTATTTATAGACCCCCAGGGGGGGATATATATGTGTATATATATATATATATATATATATATATATATATATATATATATATATATATATATATATATATATATATATATATATATATATATATATATATATATATATATATATGCATAACCCTATATTTTAAGAACGAGATTTTTTGAAGGTTTGAATAAGATTTTTTCTTTTAGTTCGGTTGTCACCTAAGAAAAAAAAAAATCCTAAAACCGATCTAAAAGAAAAAATCTTATTCAAACCTTCAAAAAATCTCGTTCTTAAAATATAGGGTTATGGATATCTGCTCCCACCTGACCTATGGGAGATTAAGGGAGACAACCTCGGATCCTACACCCTGTGTTGTAGGCCCCACCGACGTTACTACAATTAAGTGGGGCACCGCGCCTTCTGTGAGGCCGTCCTGAAGGAACAGGTGTGAGTGTAGTGATGCTGTTGCATGCTGTGGGGATTTTATAGCATCCCCCTGCGGTAGGGGTCCACGCAACAGCTCGAAAGCGGAACTTGAATTTCCACACAGACAAAATACATCCGAGTGGGGGTGGTGCCGGTCAAGGGTTCAATCCAAGGGGGGTAGTCATGGCATGATTGACAACTCTTTTTCTCTTGCCATATGGGTGGAGGAGGGGGGGGAGGTGAAGCCCTGCCATGACGAGTTAGGTAAAGTCCGGGGCCGGGGTCAGCCTCTGGCAATTCACGAAAGGGAAATGTTGTGAACGGAGCGGCGGCGCCATGCAATCGGGGCATTGGTATGAAGGGCCGAGATGAGTGAGACGAGTGAATTAAATCTCGGGTGATGAATGAAGCGTGGCGAAGAAAGGATTTCGCCCCCCACACCTTGTTGTAATGGGGCCCGTATCGGGTGAGGTGTGCGACAAAGAGGGGGCCTTCAAAGCTCGGCTTGATCCGGCTCTTTTTAGAAGATGGCCAAGAGCTCCCATCCGACGGAGCTTTTTAGCCCTTTCTTCCTTTTCTTCTACCCTCCCTTCCTTCCATCCTCCGCTTCTTTACCTTCCTCTGAGCGCTTTCTTCTATCATCCATTTCTTTATTTTCCTCTATCATCCATTTCATTATCTTCCTTTTAGCTCTTTCTTCTGTTTATATTTTTCTTCTACCCTCCCTGTCTTAATCTTCCTTCCTATTAGCCCTTTCTTTTATCTTCTATTTCTTATCTTCCTCTTAGCCCCTCCTTCTACTTTCCGCTTCTTAATCTTCATTTCTAGACATTTATTCCATCTTCCGTTTCTTTACTTCTTCTATCCTTTATTTTACTCATCTTTTATTCTATCCTCCATTTCTTTATCTTTCTTCGTTTATCCTTTTCTTCTACTTTCCGTTTTTTATCTTCCTTTCTAGCCTTTTCGTCCATCCTCTGTTTCTTTACCTTCCTCTTAACCATTAATTAAATAATCTTTTCTTCTATCCTTCATTTCTTTATCTTCATTTTAGCTTTTTATTCCTCTTATCCTTTTCTTCTATTTTCCTTTCCATTTTTTCTTCTACCCTCCGTTTCTTTACCTTCCTTTTAGCCCTTTCAACTATCGTCTATTTCTTTATTTTCCTCATCCTTTGCTTCTACCCTCCGCTTCTTTATCTTCCTTTCCAGACCTTTCTTCCGTTTATCATTTTCTTCTACCATCCGCTCCTTTATCTTTCTTTCTCGCCCTTTCTTCCATCCTATGTTTCTTTACTTCCCTCTTGGCCCTTTCTTCTATACCCTCCATTTCTTTATTTTGCTCTTAGCCTTTTCTTCTACCCTCCACTTCTGTATCTTCCTTTCTAGCCCTTTCTTCCGTTTATCTTTTTCTTCTACCATCTGCTTCTGTATCTTCCTTTCTATCCCTTTCTTCCATCCTTCGTATCTTTACCGCCCTCTTAACCTTTTCTTCTATATCCTCCATTTCTTTATTTTTCTCTTAGCCTTTTCGGTTATCCTCGTTTCTTTATCTTCCTTTTAGCCCTTTTCTTCTATCCTCTGTTGTAAGCCGCCTCTCTCCTTCAAGTAAGATGGGGATGAAATTTAAATTACAAATTCCCAAACCTGTTATTTTTGAGGTCCCAAAAGAGACCCCTTGAATTTAACTCAAATCACGCTCGATTTTAACCATTTAAGTTTCCATTTAATTTGACGGGAATCAACACCTCGAATCTCCGAAGGGGAGGGACGAAATGCAACAGCCCTAAAATCTTCTACCCGACGAAGCCCTGAGAATCTCATTATGCTCCTTCGGGTTATTCGTTTGAATTTCGACATTTATGACTCCATCATCATTTCTCCCTGATGGCACAGTTGCAATCACTCTCACACGCATACATACACAGCTCTAAGTACTATCTAAATATTTGTTTCTTTCGGGGACTACTACCATCTCCCACAGAGCTTTAGCTTATAGAGAATGAAAATTTACAAGGTTGCTTTATTTGTGAAAAATTATTCTACTGAAGAATCCTCCATTTTTTCTATATGGGTCTAGAAACATGTTCCTACAAAGAGCACACTCAGAAGTACAAGCTTGAACTAGCAATGGGGTCAATGAACACAGGTGAGAACTAGTTTGTTCAAAACAACCACAAGTTTGGTAGTTTTCCCTTTATTAGGTCACCTGTTCGCTCCGACGGATATGAACAAAACGAAAGGTTTCGTCGATTTTTCCCACACGGAAACAATCAATCGTTAACTCCGTCACCCCCTCCTCCTACCCCCTGGCAACCCGCTCGGCATCGAAAAGGAGTTTATTTTGGGAATTAAGACTGACAGACAAAGTCCAAAAGGTTTATCCTAGGCCAACGTCATTTAATTAACGTCCAACTTCTTGAAATGGCTATCAAGGCGGTTCTTGATTCCATTCGTGAGACGCTTTTTACATTAGACCTCTGTCGAGAGGACCATCCAACCATTTCGCTTTCAAATCTAGTTCTGTGAGTGATTTCCAACGGTAAGATTTTTATCTTGCATGAATATATTTGTATACGAACACATTAATATTTGGCAGCTACTTCTCCATCTGAGCCCAACGCTACCTTCCCTCGTCTTACTTTTAATTCCTCTATAAATTTTAATGCTTGCCTCGTCCTCCCAATCTCTGGAAGACCTATGAGGTTTTGAAATGTGTTCTCTCGACCTCGATATTTAGGTTGAGATGGCAGCAGGCGCGGATTCAAGGAAGAGGGGGTCTGAAAGCCCCACCCCAAATTTCAGACGCGTTTATGTTTATATGGCCTTTTTAATCCATACTTGTATTCTGCTATTCAGAAAGAGTTATGAAATAATATAATATATATATAATTTGTTAAACCGTTGCGATCGAATGTACCTTATATGATACATGTCTAAAAAACAGATAAATCTAAAAAATAATTATTAAGTTCAGTATTACACCTTTGGTGACGTCCAAAAACTACAATAAACCACAATTCCTAATTTTCTGAGATGTGTAAAAAAAAATCGGATCTGATAAAAGTTAGTGGTCACTCCGCTGCGATATACTCTTATTTATTATCAATGCTGTGTAAGATAACTATTATTAATGTTTAATGCCATTTTCTCAGACTCCTCAGAGGGAGGAATATAGATTAGCCTCCCCCCCGCCCCCAAATTTGTATCCAGGATCCGCCAATGGATGGCAGGGGAAATCCTTATCAGGTTCCTTTCTCCAATTACTTATCTCATCCACATTGAGTCACAGCTTTACATTTGCCACTCTCGATTTTCTTTCCTTTTCGACTTATCGGCGATTTATTATAACGACCTCACTTTGACCACACTGTCAAGATGACCTGGTCGCAAAGCCCAGGCAGCACCAGAAATAGAGACATGACTAATTAAAGCATTAAGTGAAGCAAACAAGGGAGAGAAAATGGTTGAGAAAGGATAGTTTTAGTTGACTTAACCAACCCTAAATGCGGCGAAGGACAAACTTTCCCGAACAAGTGCAATGGGATCAATGCACGACTTGATCACGCCTCTGGGACCGAGACCTCAACTGTTTGTTAGTGAGGCTTAACTCTGAGTGTTGTCATTTTATTGAATTTAGTGATCTAAAACAATGGTTCCCAACTGATTTTGACTTATGGCCCCCAGAGGAACCTTATTTTTTCCTGTGGACCATAATCATTATTTTCAGTAGGTAATATGCAGTTTAACTATCCCAAAGTGCAATGAAGCGATTCAGACAATTGCCCTTAGAAAGCCATCGCACCTCTGTATGCAAAAGTAGGCTCTCAAACCCTTCTTCATTAGTAGCACAGAGTTGTCGGAAAAGACGCTCTTGAAGTGGATTTGACTTGGTAAGGATGACTGTCTTGATTACACTATCAAGTGAATCTTTCAGACGTCCTCCTAGGTTTTTGCAATCAGATGTTGACGGTGGACAACACAGTGTATGCAAAAAACTTTAGGTACAGCCTCTTTTAAATGTGCAATAAATCCCCTATATCTACCTACCATAGCAGCAGCGCCATCAGTTGCACAAGCCATAATATTCCCAAGTGGAATATCATTTTCTTTGAAATAGGTCACTACTTCTTTGAACATTTTTTCACCTTTAGTATCTGTCACAAGGTTGCGGGAAAAAGCATTTCTTCTCTAAGTTGATCTTTATCCAGAAACCTAACATATGCCATGAGAAGGGCTTCATTATCACGTAATAGCGTTTCATCAATTTGTAATGCAAAGGTCTTTACTTGCAAATGTTTAACGAGTTTTTCCTCTACATCTTTTGCCATTTCGTCAATACGTCTTGATACTGTATTGTTGCTCAGCGGAATGACTTCAGTGATTTTGGGGGGATTTTGTTGCATGACAGTTGAATAACCACAGATACTGAAGGCAAAATCAATTCTTCGCCAATAGTATGAGGTTTTCCCGATTTCGCTATTAGCTTGGAAATCTCATAAGATGCAATTAAATCTTTGTCTAGTTTTGCCGGTATTTTGCTAAATATATCTTTAATAGTGCTCTTTGCTTGGAAATCATCCCGCAGCTTTTTAAAGTAATCTAATGTTTTGTCTTTTTTGTCCTTGTGCTTATTCTCCAAATGTATTTTAAGCTTACTTGGTCCCATACTATCATTAGAAAGTGTAGCTATACATAAAAGACACAATGGCTGTGTTATATTCTCTGGTGAATGTATAAAACCATAAGCTAAATATTAACTGGCGTATTGTCGACATTTTTTCTTAGTCACCGTAGCCATGGGTAATCTGTGCAGAAGAAATTTAATATATTAATAATATATATATTACATTTTAGAGCCGAAGCTCACCGCAACAGAATGAAAGGTGCTTATCTCAGCGGCGAAAAAGGAAGAGTATTTCTGAGAAAAGACCCAGAAACAACCTCCATTCCCTGTCCAGAGCACCGAGTCTGTGCCCAACACCAACTCCTATTACAGTCGGCCACGAAAATTTCAGACATGTCCAATAAATAGAAACGCTCATAAAATAGCTGCATTGAAAATTTTGTTTTCCTTTTTTATGCTAAATACTTGCCCTTGATGCTAAATATTTGACACCAAAAAAAGAACCGTAAAACAATGCAACTATTTTTATGAGCGTTTCTATTAATTGGACATGTCCGAAACTTTGGTTGTTGATTGTACATCCCGGTACTCTGTACCTGTACCTAAATGCAAAACAGCAGAAATGTACTCCCCCAGGGGGGTAGATCAGCATTAATTTTAGTAATATATTATATATACATATATATTACTTAAATTAATGTAGATACAAAACGATAAGTACAATCATCAGAATCTAAGATTAAATGCTGAGCTCGTAAATAAGCCCTAAGTTGTGGCAATCTATTATAATTTTAAAAACTAGTAAAATTACTACAACTTCGCAGTATTAGGGTAAACAAATAAAAGCTACTTAGATACTATAACACCAAACCACTTGATAAACAGACTGTAAGGATTTAAAATTCCACGTAAATTATTTTCTTCAAGCCAACAACGGTGGCAGGCGCATGACGATCAAGCGCACAATGGAGTGCGCCACAGAATAAGCTTGTAAGATGCAAAATATTTGTTTACAGATTAATGTAAATCCTATTATGCTAATAAAATATTTTTAAAAAGTAAAATATATGAGTTAATATTTTTAAAATGTAATTCAACGCATAAATTAAAATTAGGTACTGCCCTAACTATAATTCAAGTTTCAATAGGTTGAGACCTGTAGCCCCTCTAAAGCTTAAAATTTTCCTGTGGCCCCCTTCAGATGTGCCATGGCCCCCGGTTGGGAAACCCTGATCTAAAAGACTGCGATCAAATGCATAGCTGCCAGAATTAAAGTTTCGACTATACTTAGGCTACATTTTAAAATTTTAACAAAGACCGGGATAAAAAGGAGAAAACCAAAAAATACCCGAAAAAAGGAAAGGCATGATCAGGTGCCGGAGGTAGGCCCGCTCCATCAGGCACCCGAGCATGCACCCAACACCCCCAAAACTATATACAATGGAGGAGGCCGCCTCCTCCAAAAACGCAACTCTGCCACAATCCGGTGTGCACGACGAGCCCGTCCCGAGTACAAGGGACGAGCTGTATCGACCTCGCTCGTCTAAGTACTGGGACAGGTAAAGCGCACGAAAATCACCAGATAGAGACATTTGACAAGAATGTGCTAGAGAGTCTGGGGGATAACGCAGTCGTCGGAGAGGGTACTAGGGAGCGCACTATCAAAATGGCACTGCGTTTAGCGAATGTGCTCGATTCGTAGGCGAAAGAAAATGACCTGAAGCATTGGAGGGATTGGGGGTATGTCGACGGAAAAATCGTGGCGCAATGCCACGCAACTTTAGATTCTCGTCGGCCGTGCCACATCTTTTTTTTATATGCAGCCAAAAGGGCTAATCTGTTTCTTATCATGTATTCAGAGTGAGGAAGAGCGAAACGCTGGACTGGCCGCCCTGTCCCCACGAACTCTGGTGCCATCATTCTTTAAAATCCGGACATGTCCAAGAAACCAGCAGAAGGCAATCTCGAAATCTTCACGGCTCACGGCAGCCGTGGCATCGAGGTAGTCACGAACCAGCTGCACGGATATTCCAATGCCTCGAGGCCAGTGTATCGCAACCAGCGAGACTGCGAAGATAATATGCGTCCGAACGAGCCGCGTCGGTTTTAAACAAGGAGGAAAATGCGTGAAATTCGACCACAGGCGTCAAGCTTGACAGGGCATGTGCTCTAAGAAATTCGAACATAATATTACCAGCGCTGAAGAAATTGTGGGCGCAGAGGCATGACGAGAGACGTTCTTGGTGGTACTCTTCAGGAGATAGCCTGAAAGGAACCAGCCGTAGCACCCGAACGAAGGCTTTGAGTGAATGGCATTTCATGATGGAATAGGCATTGTAAAGATCGACTTCGGATGAAATGAGAGTTGGTGGTCACCGAGACAGATGCTGGGCTCGCGAGTACAAGCCCATGTCTTAAAGCGAGTGTGATCTTCTCAGGATCGACAAGGAAGCTCTCTACAGGGCATGCGCGGAAGGCACCGGCCACCAAACAGAGAACACTGGTAGATAAAATCCTCATAGTTCACGCTCGGCTGATGGCAGGTAGAAGTCGGATCCGTAGTCTAGCTCTAAATGAACAGAGGAGCGGTACAAAAAGGTGAAGGAGTAGCCCTATCAACACCTCCAGGTGCTGAAGGCCAAGTAACCAAGATTGTTAATGACGGGAGACAAGAGAACCTAAAGCTTCGAATATTCGACTCTTAGGTGAGTCGTAAGTCAAATATAAGACTAAGGAAACTGTGCAACTCTATCACATCAAGGCCATACCAATTTAGGAACAAGTCTGAGTAAGGGTTAAATCGTGGAGCACACGAGAATTGCGCCACTTTTGTCTAAGAAACCCGTGCGCTTCAGCATAGCGAGCGAACCAGCTCAGAACCTGCTAGAGTCGATGCTTAAAAGTAAGCATCTGAGCCAGAACAAAAGGGATCAAAAGTCAATCTAACTATTGTACAGCGAGAACATCTTCCGGCAGCACCGCAGTGATTCCATTGAAGCTCAAGGCAAAGAGAGTGACATTGAAGATACTTGCCTGCGGGACGTGCTATTCCTGCCCTATTGGATCAGAGAGAGCGCCCATCGACTAGTAGCGGAATTGACGATCTGGCAGATACTCAGTCACAAAAATTGAAGGCCGTCTCTTCATCTCCAAGGTCTGGAGGGTATCAATGATATAGTATTTCCATGCGATATTGTAGGCCTTTTACACACCAAAG
This sequence comes from Ceratothoa steindachneri, assembly GCA_963969495.1. Taxonomy (NCBI): domain Eukaryota; kingdom Metazoa; phylum Arthropoda; class Malacostraca; order Isopoda; family Cymothoidae; genus Ceratothoa; species Ceratothoa steindachneri. Next base: position 28,353,033 of record OZ018326.1, read on the forward strand.
AACACCGTGGCGAAGTGGGGTCTACAAATGAAGGCTTCACAGATAGCATTTTCCAGCCGGAGTAGAACATCCGACATGTGGTGGAGCTTGCAGAAGCCGCTATTGCAAGAGACATGTGGCTTCCGCTGTCCAGGAAAAAGGCTAAGCTAACATTTACCAATTTCTAGTATTAACTTGCACACGAAGGAGGTGAGCGAAATTGGGAGGAAACCAGCCAGGGTAGACTGATCTCCCTCCAGTTTGCGAAAAGCGAGCACAATAGCCATTCGCCAGGAGCCTGTGAGGGTACGCTTTGTCTAGATTCTGTTGAAAAAATCAAGCAGAAATGCCATGCCTCGCTCACCTATGTGTCAACTATAGGACGTATGTGAGCACGAAGCGAGAACGGAGCGCAACTCACTTAGAAATAAAGAGCTCAATGAAAGGTTCCCCGCATCTGGAGGTGCGGTCCGGTTGGCGGCCTTCCGCAAATCTACATGCTATAAATGCTGGCAGAGCGGCATCATGGCAAGAGAAAGCAGGAAAAGCAGTCGCAAAGAATGTCGCCACGGACTCCACGGCATTTCCAGCACGCAACGACTCAGATAGCCGGTCACGACGGAACGTGACGGAAATTCTAAGGGAAGGTCCCGTGGCCTTTCCCTGTTTACTCATCAAACGTTCGACCTTGACCGCTTCCTGGACGCCTTTTACGAAGTTCATGATAGAGACCGGTGCCAACTGCACAGGCAAGCCATCGAGTATACGGATGGCACTCATAATAGACGCCTGGACAGGGTAAATCGTGTTCACCAGAAGGGTCCCGTACGAAAACCTTAGCTAATGTCTGCCGCTCCTGGAGCATTTATTTGTTGAGAGGGCAGCATGTTCCCATCAGTAGAGGGTACTATTAAGTAGGGTTTTAAGCCAGCACTCTTAAATTTTTCTAATAGCTCCCACGGGCCAAATCCTTGGCTATTTATAAAACAAACAAACAAAAGGAACCTCCCCCCCAAAAAAAAACAACTTATAAAACCAAAAAAAAATAATCAAGCAACTAATAGAAAAAATAAAAAAGAAGGGGCATAACTCATCGCCGTAGGGAACTACGCCTTCAATTAAGTCAAATAAAATGGTTGAGGCTGAACAGGCTCGAAAACGCCGCTTAACCTCTCAAATAATGGCCCTGATATCACCAAGAGTCCACTCACAGTGCCTTTGCAAGGACTTTACCCCGACCCTATCCCTATCCGAGGGTGATCCGGTGCTCTATGAGCCCCCCTTGACGAATTGCCCCGGAGGGAGAAAAGCACTTAGTCCTCTTTCTTCTTTTTGTGTGGGTGGGGGGGCGGTGAACCCCTTACTTCTGACCCCACCATCACGCCTTCCGAAGAAGCCCTAAGGGTGTCCGGGTCGAAATCTCTACCAGAAGAAGGAAAATCCTCCGAACCCTTAGAGCCCACTAGGGGGTCTGCGTCCCTTGCCCGGAAATGGAATGTGGCTTGGAGGTGGTACTCACCAAGCCCCCATTCTCTCCCGGGAAAGACCCCTCCCCCGTGGCGTCGGATAGCTCGACCAGGAACTCCATAATAGGCCTATTTCAGGTGGCCTCGGGTCTCCAACGGGCAAAAAACGAGGACCCGGCACCTCGTTTCCCTAGAACGTCATCATTCGCGAATCGAGAAGGGCGTGGGGTGGGGGGGATAGTCATTGAGGTGCAACTCTGAAGAAGGGGGTCGGGGGGAATTTCCTCTCCTCGGAGACATAGGAGAGGGAAAAAAACACTTCTGCTAGAAGACGTTTGGAGGGGCGGGAGGTTGAGAAAACATAGGGCGATCCTTTTTAGAGGTGGAGCTGCGCGAGGGTGGATCCATGAGTATTAAAGGGGTCTTTACAAAATGGTGGTGGTGATAGGGCAAGCCCCTTGCCCAGTTAAGAGGCGATGCGTCGTGGTCCCCACCCACACCACCACCACCAACGTGGGGCGAAACCTTACTATCTTGGATATAATCTGAGCTTTTAAACATGAAATTTCACGAGCTTGTGACCGGAGAGTGACAACCAGGGATCGCCCGGACGCTCCTGCCCGTCTCGAATTTCCACACCTTTCAGCAGCTCCAACTGTTGGAGTGTGAAAGAATTAATTTATTTGTTCTAAGAATAAGTAGTGAGAAATGTAATAAACTTTCTTACAGCTCTTCATTGGCGCGGACAAGATTCTTTCAGGTTGCTAATCAAGCAAGGACTCAAAGAAGGCCCCAAGGTGTCTTCCCATGCGCTTCAAAACGCCCTGTGATATTTAATCTAATATTTCTATTTAGGTCTTAGTATCGTTACTATTTTTTTTAATTGCAAAGAGTTTAAGAAAATTTAGAAAAAATCAGAGACCAACGAGAGAGAAGAAAGTTTTAAAAGGAAATTCGAGATCTAAGTGGTGAAGTCCGGGATTTGAGACTGTTTGAGAGGTATGAAGCCCAGGTACCCAAAGGAGGTGACTGTTTGGACATTACGTAAAGGTGACAGACAAACCGGGGTAACCAAGAGGGCAATCTTTATTCATGTGAGAATGAATGATGGGAATGAGAGACAATGAAGGAAAAGAGGGAATAAATCGTAGGAATAAGGATGATGAAAAAAACTAGGACCGACAAGGATTGCGATAACAAACATCGAAATTTTTTGGAATAGCGAGGTCAACGGGAGAGGGGCGTTGCTATAAAACCACTAAATAAATTCGCCCACAGGGGCTAATAACTAAAAGCTTGAACCTCCCTTTTGGGTGGGGGAGATACGCGAAAAAAAAGCTCTGGGTTTCGAATCCTCGAAACTAACTTTTGTCAGTTGGCGTGTTTATCCGGCCGCCCAAGAGGCCTCTTTACAGTATCTGCTCCCGGATAGGCTCGTCCCAACCAGGCACGGGCCATATATTAGCTCACTTTTATGTCAGGGAACCGTTAATCTCAAAGATGAACCCTGTTCAGGATAAACGGTGGAATTTGATCAAAATATTTTTTTTTTAAATAAATGGAATAAAACCAGATTTAAACTGAAAAACTACATTTTAACTCACTCCACTGTGGTGCATCCGCATTTAAAGGAGATAGGCAACGTTCCATGATGCGGACATTCGCAACAAAGAATCATTTGTTCCATCTCTTCTTCTTCAACTAAAATGCGGACCATTTTTAATATTATTGTTCCAAGGGACGTAAAGTGGATTATGTACAATAATATTAAACCTTCTCGTCAATAGATTAGTCCTTGTGGAAGAGGGACCTCATCCATCAAAGATTCTCGTGATCGTTCGGTTGTATATGAAACATATTTTATTTTTTATTTTTTACCCAAACCAGACTATCACCAAAGAGGTTTATTGAGCTCCGTTTACTACCATTAATCAATAGAAGCCCACTCTTTCATAAATATAAAGCGCGACCTGATATCGCAAAAGATACCATACAAAAACTTAACAATTTCGATAGGGAAATAATAAGTCATCCTCCCGCCTCACCCGACTTAGCCCCATCAGATTACTATCTTTTTAGGTGTTTAGTGAATCACTTGAAGAGAATGAAGATGTCGACAACAGAAGAGGTCGAAACAACTTGAACTTATTCAATTCACAGTCAAACGATTTTTACAAACGTATTAAAAAGTCAGTATAAAGATGGAGACAAGTGGAGGAAACTGGTGAAAGTTATATTATACTTATTAAATTAATAATTATTTCAGTATATCTTCTAACAGTTAATTGTTTTTTAATCCATAAAATAATGATAAACAGGGAAAAAAAAGGCTGCATTACTTATGGGATGACCCAATAAATCCCACAGACGCTCGATTTTTATGACCGATGAATACCTCCAACGGGGTCTTCTCTCCAAACCGACACTGGGTATTTTCTCCAGACTGATGTGAAAACTCTTTGACCGCCCCACCATTTTTCTTCAGCAAGGAAGCATGCTTTTTTTTCGCCAAGAGAGGGTAAGGTGGGGGGGCACATTTGGTCCATACCGATACTATTGACTATTCGAGCTATGTATCTTTTAAAAACTACCTGACGGGATGCTCCTTTTTTTATTTTCGCATCAGTTAAAATAAATGGATAAACCGTCCAACTATCGGGACTATTTCATTCCCACCACTCTCTCTCTCTAATAAGCGTTTCCTAGCCCAAAAGTGCTACCTCGGCATAAGCTTTGCTTTTCAAGTTTTATTTAGGTCACCGGAGTTCCTCTATAACAGAGCTTCAATGGCGATCCCTTAAGTTTCTTCCATTCTAATTCAATTTAGATTATCTCGGGATGGACTCCCCGGGACCGTTTTAAAAGTATCAACCACACACTTGGGAATCACATGCTGTAAAACCCCCCATAAATCGGTGTCCTCGGTCACCAAAAGTCCCCCCCCCCCTCGGCCAAAGCTAACTCAAAATGGGATAAAGACTGGTTCGCAAACGAGGAAAAATGGGTATATGAGAACAGATGAAAATGCCGCTCTTCGGTCGATCCTAAAAGGCGCAACCATCAGATATTTTTTTTAAGAATTTTTTAAAATTTTAAGAGCCCATCTAGTGACGCCTACGAGGGCAAAAATCGCCGTACTCACGCTACAGCTTAATAGTAGGCTAGATTAAAGAACAAGTAGAAACATATAAATAACAAAGATAAAAAGGGAATAAAGGCTAAGACACAAGCTAAAAAAAACACAAACAAAACAAAAACCAAGTTAAGCAAAAACGCAACAAGAAGGAAGCGCGCTCCGACGTTAGGGGTAGGCCCTCCTCCCACAGGCGCAGCGCAGGAGCATGCGACCTACAACTAAGAGTCAATAGGCCAGCCTCCACCATAAAGTCATATAGTCTGCAAGTCTGTGTGCACGAACCAGTGCCGAGTACAAGGGACAAGCTACCGGTAGTGACCCCGCGTAACGTGCGTGGCCACAGGATAAAGAAAAGCTCATTTTACCTCCTAAGGTGATAAGAGAGATTCCTTCGCAGAGAAGCCATGGACTCAATCGGGTCAATAGTTTTAATTAAAACAAAGGAAAGTGTCCTAACCAACGGTGGACATTTTCATTCATTAAACAAGGTATTTTGGGACGGATAAACAGGTTTGGCAAAACGGTGGATAAATTACAAACAATTTTCTAATGAACGAGATCAAAGCTACTAAAGAGAACAATAGCAAACCTCGACTACACAGGAAACTATAATTAGACGAAAGGTAGCTTTGATAACCAGCTTGCTATCAGGGACAAAATACGATTTTTTCCCCCTACTCCACACAACATACAGCCTCATTTCCTACGATTCGAATCAACCAGCACCTTTTTCACGCTCGTACTTTATCATTTTAATCTTGTCGTTTTTTTTTCAAGCGAATATACATTTGACATTTTCTGTTTCCACTTTGCCACTTACCTTGAATAATTAACATTTTAATGAAACCATAATATCTTTGATCACTCCTTTTCCACGTCTAACAATATTCACCGCCGGCAAGAAAGAGTGCCGAGGTCAAAATATGCCTAGGGCTTCCTCCCTCCACTCGTGGCAGAGCAACCGCGATGAATCGTTGGTCGATCGCGCGCGCGAATCATTACACCCCCGTCCTCCCCGCCGTCTAGAGCGGGGGGTGATAGGGGTGGGGGGAGTGGGCAAAGAGCAAACCCATGGTAGTAACCCCAGAGCAAAGGCATTCTACTCTCGGGGAAAATGAAATGTTACTTATAAAAAAGGGAAACTAACGAGGGTGTATCTTCCCCCTGCCATAAACTTTGAAAAAAATGTGTGGGGAGTAGTACATAGCCTGGGTACCAAAGGAGAGTACTTAGAGAACTAGAAAAACGATCCGTTGGTGCTCTCGCTTGCTTAGCGGACACGGCATTGGACTTCTAGCGTTGAGGTGCGCGTTGGGACTCAGCCTGGTAACGAGCTGGCTGCCCATTGTTGGGTACACTGAAAGTGACCCACCTAGGGTGTCACGACTCCATAGGTATCATCCTGCACATAATCAATTCACAATACCGCTATCATTTCCTTCCGTCTTCAAGGTAAAACACCCCCCCTTCCCCTATGGAGGGCACTCATCTCTACATTCTCTTGACGGGGAACCAAGAGAGGTTCTATGATCCCTGGTTCATTTCAAAACACAGTACACCCCCCTTCTTCCCCAATGTGGACCGATCCCCGGTGCCTTCGCTCTCATGAGCGTCACTCTGATCTTTATGTAGATTTCATTATTCCGTTGTGCACAGTGAAAGGGGCGGCGGTTGGCACAATTTACACACACATTTGCCAGAAAATTTACTCGCGCGCGCAACCCATTATTACACAGCCCAATTTATTCAAACATTTGCGCTCGTCTTCTCTTGTCAGCCCCCATCCTCTCTTCCTCACCTAAGGCTTTGTTGGTGCCCCAAGTTTCTTTTATTTCCTAAAATTTATTCTCGGCCTCGGTTTCTTACTGCATTCTCCTCTCCTCATTGGGAGTTTTCAGTATAGCCGTTTCAATTCTGAGGATGCAAATCCTAATAAAATAAAGCCAAGTAATAAATGAAATGATATTTACAATGGCCGAGGTTAATTAATAAACTAGGTACAAATAAGCGGGTGGCATATATAGCATTTTATGCCCATTGTCTCGACGCAAACGGTAGAAATCACATCGGTTTGCCATATACTTTTCTTCTAATTACTTATAAGAAAAGAGCTTCGCATCAGATGATGGAAATTTTAAAATGTTATACGACGCGATTATGAAAAAAAGAAGACATTTAAGACTCGCGAATTTACTTTGTATATAGAATTATGGGGTTGATTTTACTTGATAAAATGCGATTCATCTAGAGCAGTGGTTTTCAACCTTTTTTAATGATATTGTCACCCTAATTGCTATCTAGGAGCAGCCGTGGCACCCCAATATAAAATAATTTACGTATAAATACATAATTAGGTGGAAATCACTTCAAAATTAACCACGATTGACATTCAACCTAATTTACTCTAAATAAGTGATAAAAAAATAGAATAAATAAATCTTACTTTTAAATGTTTAATTGGAAATTTGAGCTTGATGAGTTTCACATAATTCCTTAATATTTGGACGTATAAATTGACAAGGTAACTCTTATTTCTTCTTTACTGTCTGCAATCTTTCTCTTTTAGTTTTTTTTTATGTTGCACAATTCAGAGAAGATAGTTTTAAAATACTTTCAAGTGTCGTTAGATTTTTTTGTTTAGAAATGTTTGAAATACATATTTTGGGGGAAAATTAGGAATTTTAAAAATGATTGCTTGGTCGCTCCCGCGGATGCCGTGTAGCTGAGTGGTTCGAGCGCCTGACCGGCACTCGAGAGACCATGATTCAACTTCCGGCCACGATACTTAATCCTCCAACCCTTTCCGTTATTCGTCTTTTTTATTATGGATTGGTTTAATTGGGTCGTCTTTTGCTCTCCTTGATACTTGTGTCTTCCAATGTCCCTCCCTTTCTTTTGGCTTTAACACTACAGTTTCTTGTCTCATGTGCTCATTCACGTCCAACTTTTCTCTCTTGCACTATATAGATATACCGGAGAATGCAAAAGTCCTGTTATACTCTTTACCACGATCTCAATAAACTACACAATGATAGTTTCGATGCATTTAGACATGTTTTTATTTATTTAACATATAAATATGTGTTTAAATTGTAATATTAATCAATGTGGCCGATCTCGATGGCGAGCTCACGCTCCAGGCGAGACCTGAAGGGCGCGCACAAGTTGCGAACGAAGTCCTTCGTCATGTTGGCCCATACGCAGTTGACGGAGCACTTCAGCTTGTCGACGTTGACGTGGCAGACCTGGCAGGTCCACCTTCGACATCCGCCCACACCCTGTAGTCAATAGGATTGAGGTTGAGCGACTGCGGCGGCCAAAAGTCCTACGAACAGAAGTTCATGTTCAACCCCAACCACTCTTGCACGGTCTTGCCGTGTGGGCCGGAGCACCATCCTGCTGAAAGTCATAGTCCGCCTTCTGCGTGATCTTTCTCCCTCAGGGTGTGACTTTCGGGACCAAGATGTTCCTGTAATCGGCCGTGGTGAGCCTGTAACCAGCCGCGAACCACACCGGTGGCATCTTGTCGCCATTCGAAGCCACGAATAAAGCTCGAAAGTACTTAGGGTCCGTTTTTCATTTTTCCTGAGATTACTTTTTGCAATTATTGATCTACTCACGCGCTACTTTGTGAGTTCTCATATATATATTAATTTGGAGATTATGCCCACCCTCGAATCTTGTATCCGCTTTGTTATAAATATCTGTATTTTTTTTAAATACGCAAATGCTATATAGTGCGATATACACTATATAGAACTTTCACTATTTAATGTGCCAAATTTCTAATTATGATGTTAGGACGAAAGATAGATTACCCGCCATCCTGGGAGAGACATTGTGAGTTGGAATCAGATCAGAATGTATTATATATCATTTTGAAGTGATTTTTTTCTAAATTAAAATATAATATGAATATTTCATATTTATCAATTTAAACAAAAATATGAATGATTTAAATAGCATTCGTGGGTGAGGCTTATTTGTCTGAAGTCAAGCAACGCGGTAGAAAAGTAGAGGCCTAACGATATTTAGCAATCGCCTTTATCTATCTATCAGTTTTGCTGTCTTACCCAGAACACAAAATTAATGCAGCGGTGTTGAATCCAAAGGAGACAATAAAAACTTAACTCATTTGCGTTTTCGTCCCGTTGTGTGTAAAGTTTACGTTTGAATCGAGAGGACTTGGCTTGGCCACGCAACGCTCCTGAGTATATCCAGTTTGTGCGAAGAAGGCAGAATCCCGATTGGCTGTAAAGCGCACACATTTTTTTATACGATCAATTGTATTCATACGGGCAGCAGGGATATTCCTGCTGGGAATAAAGATGCGTGGAGAGTGACGAGGTTTTAGGCAATTAACATACTGAGAAATACGAAGTAACATTTTGGACACCTAAAAGTTGCCAGATGTCACAATCCTTTTCTCTCATTGTGATTGATGGTCGATGTGAAAGATTAAGGTATCGATTTCATATTTCACCTCTATCGTCGCACTTTTCAACTAGCACTTTTTTTTTGGGGGGGGGGGTTAATTGCAGTTAGGTAATTCTTTCACCTAAATGAAATAATTGGGTGTTTTTTATGGCGCTTATTCATCATAGGCCAAGATTTATTTTTTTTTAGCATTAGGGGAGGCTGATGCAATTGGGACCAAATTTAGAGATTCCGTTAGATTTACAGTCGACTCCCCATATTCACTTTGGGATAGGGACCACAAACCCCCGCAAATATTGAAAACCCGCCGATAGTTGACGCTACCTCTAACCCCCCCCCCCCCAAACATTGTAATACGCTCCCCATATTAATTCAAGAAGTTATGTTTTGTCATGTTCATGAACACATACAGTACCAAATAAAGTATCAGAACACATTAAATTATTTTATTGTATAATGTTTACTCACCTGGAGATAGTTTTGTTTTGATTGAAGAATGATGATTGAGATGATGTTGCCTGTGCAGTTCAATGATGACGATGACAATGATGATGATATAACTGCACAGGGAGGCTGAGGAGATCCTAATTATCCTCAGACTCCTGCTCAGTAAACACCGGAGGAGGAGGAGGCAAAGTTTCTCCAGAGGTGGGGGGCGTAGTTTCGGGTGTGGTTAGGGCTTCAGGGTTCTTACTTGGGGTGAAGAACACTGTAATGGGCAATTGCGATCGTTGCCTTTTCATGTTCTCTACTGTACATACTGTAGTCGAGCGAGTGAGATCTGAACGCTGATTGGCTGGAATCGTCCCGTCTCAGCCAACCAACACTTACGTTTTACGACTATGTATGTTGGTTTCCGTGGATGTCTGGAAATGGCGCAAATTTTGAATTCTAAGACCCCCCCCCCATTTTCCGCGGATGACGAATCGCGAATAGCCGAGGGTCGGCTGTATCTTTGAAATGCAGCATAGAGGAGGGGCATGATCGGCCGCAAAACCCGATGTATATTACAAATGGTGTGATTCAAGTCATGTTGTATTCACTCGAATAGAAATAAATGTGATATTGCTTTGTAGGTGATGTTCTGAACGCATTCCTGTGGATGCGCAGATTTTGGAAGCAGAAGGGGAAATTTTTATTATTTTTAATAAATTATATATTATTATTATTGTAGCTGCAGGATTTAGTTTTCAACATGCCGTTGAAGTATGTTATATTGTGTAAACATATTTTAAAACCTGCAAGAAAAATGCCCAATCTTTTATTCGTAATTTCTAAAGAGACGAAATATTATAACGCAAGTGAAAGCAAACATCAAATTTGTTTCAATCCGCCATTTTTGGACAACGGTAGGCAAGATGATCAGTAAAATTAACTCGTTCAACGTAATAATAAGGATTAAAACGCTATTCAAATTTGATCCACGAGTGGGAAAGAACCATTGCAAAATATAAAGGAAATATCTTTGGAAATTAGAAGTTTGGGAACACTTATATCGTTTACACACAACTCTTCTTCTTCTCGGCTTTTCCCTAACCGGATTCGCCGTTCTTGATGGGTCGTGTTACTCTCGTTCGGTAAAAGACTCATCCATTAAGGTTTTGGCAGAGATTTTACGGACGGATGCACTTCCTGACTCAAACCCTGCCTATTATCCGGGCTTGAGATCGGCATGCCGATCCCAAGCTAGGTAACAAAGCTAGGGATGATGGTCCTATAATTTCATGGTGAGGATCAATTCAAGCTCTTGAAAATCTCTTCTACGATTACTCTTCGAAAAATCGGGTCGAATTCGCAGCCGGAAATTTAACTGAAGACACTTTTCGCAAGAAGTCAAAGGCAGCCTTGTCTCATCGTGGGTTACCTTATCTTCCTAAAATACAGTGTTAGAGATAAACATCATTCGAAAGAAGATAGTTTCAGGTCTATAAACGAGGCCTTCAAAATGAAAACAAAATAAAAGCCTTAAATGAAATTTATAGACTAGCACTACCAAGGTCTTCGTTTATACCGAAGAAACCAAATAAAAAAGAATTCCGTTCAATGACAATATAGAAACTACCTTCACCTTCGCAAACTAGTCCCAGTCACACGTGGGACTGGGTTAACAGCTGCCCATTCCGGGGTCTCCCTCCGCAAAAAGTAAACCGCTTTCACAGAAAGCCTTAGCACTTTACTGACAATCTATTCATTATTTAAATAATGATCGTTCTTAAGAAAATATTCACTAAACACGAGCAAATTAAACGATATATTTTACGCCTGCCAAAAACACATTTTAAATGAGGTTTCCTGCGGTCGAAATCTGTAAAAAAAAAAATTAAGCTCGCATCGACACACGATGAGCAACTATTTAAAATACTTTCACGATAATATTAGTATCTCGAAAAACATTTCAGTTACATGCATTAGGAATTTAACAGTAACATTCCAACTTCGGAGCTTTACAGTAAACACTATAATCAGCAATACGAAGCAATTTATCCCGTTGGATCTTTACTTCACTTGGCGATCTGAAGCTATAAATAATGCCGACAAAAGCCATTAAAATGAGGGCTAGGAGTCAAACTTCTTTTTTCAGGTCCATTGTCTGGGCTAAATCACCTACTTTATTACTGATTTCGATTCTAAGAGAAAAGCTTACACGAGCTTTGGGGTCTCGTGCCAGAGGGCTTTATAAAACAAGTTTAATCTAATTGAAGAAAACAAGTAAATAATTAAATAGGTGTCTACTCGCACACATTTCGGAGGGAAACGATAATTACTTTTTTGTGAAATAAGGCATTTCTTTCAGTGCTTTCAAGTAGTATTTGAGCAGGGATGGAGATGTCGCATCTGTTACTTTAACAGATTCACATATCATATAGACCATGATTAAATGCATGCAACTCTAATGACCTTCGAGCGGACGATATATTTTACGCCCCAAAAGAGCATTTTAAATGAGGTTTCCTGCGGTCGAAATTCGAAATCTGTAAAAAAAAAAATTAAGCTTGCATCGACACACGATGAGCAACTATTTAAAATACTTTCACGATAATATTAGTATCACGAAAAACATTTCAGTTACATGCATTAGGAATTTAACAGTAACATTCCAACTTCGGAGCTTAACAGTAAACACTATAATCAGCAATACGAAGCATTTTACCCCGTTGGATCTTTACTTCACCTGGCGATCTGAAGCTATAAATAATGCCGACAAAAGCCATTAAAATGAGGGCTAGGAGTCAAACTTCTTTTTTCAGGTCCATTGTCTGGGCTAAATCACCTACTTTATTACTGATTTCGATTCTAAGAGAAAAGCTTACACGAGCTTTGGGGTCTCGTGCCAAAGGGCTTTATAAAACAAGTTTAATCTAATTGAAGAAAACAAGTAAATAATTAAATAGGTGTCTACTCGCACACATTTCGGAGGGAAACGGTAATTACTTTTTTGTGAAATAAGGCATTTCTTTCAGTGCTTTCAAGTAGTATTTGAGCAGGGATGGAGATGTCGCATCTGTTACTTTAACAGATTCACATAGAACATGATTAAATGCATGCAATTCTAGAGACCTTCCAGTGGAAGCCAGCAACAATTTGACGATATAGAGCGAGAAAGGGTGCTGTTGAAGCTCCCTCCATGCCTCGGCGGGTACGGCACAGGTGCTGGAATTACAAGCTAACTACTTTGACATCATGCAGCAGCGTTCCCGCCGCCGTCCTTCGTCCGCCAGCGCGAACGTTCTCACGCGTGGGCTCGAGAAGGAGAACAGCGAAGGGAGCGCGCGTGGGCCTTGGTCTCAACTGCAGAGAAGGAGGAGGACCTACCTTTCCTTGCATTAGGAGTCGCATTGAAAGGGAGGCGGAGGGGCCGTCAGTGGAAATGGGCTTGCCGTCAATGGAGGCCATGGTGGGAACCCGGGGCTAAGGGCCAAACTATAAGGCCGTGCGTGGGCTTGTAGGCACTCTGGGCACACCGCAAAGGTGGCTCCAGGCAGGGCTGAGAGATTGGTGTGGGCGGGCAGCAGGCGGGTGGCGGGCGGGGCGGGGCACAGAAAGGGCACCACAGTCTGTGGAAGGAGATACTACATCAGTCACGCACACAAAATGAGGAAATAACAAAGTGCTCCCATACGAACAACCACCTCCAACACACCCCATGCATACTTTCAAAATGCTGACGGCGTCATTCCTGCCGTTAAAAGATGACACACCCGATACCCGAATGCTACATTGTCAGGCCCTTGGGATATGCATGGCACCGGAAAAGGAAAAGGGTGGGAGAGGACACGCATTATAGGAACAGACTTGCACTGGTTTCACACAATCTGAATTCATCATCACAACTCGTTTTCGACTTCAATTCACACTGAAAGTTTAGAGGATTATGATGGTCATGCATTATTTTTAAGGGTCCCGATTCAGCTATTTGTCATGCATTCTGAAAAATTGAGAAGACCAAGCACTAATTAACAAGGGTAAGCAGGATAATACTTTACTTCTTGAGCTTCAACCCATCCTAAATACCAGATCCTGGGCATGGGTTCACTGATAAAGAAAATTGGCAATAAAAGTTACATTTCTTGCCCGATTTATTCGGGGCAATAGGCCGGCCAGCATTTTAAAATCCCTCATCTCACTATCAAAGCGTGCAAACTCGCAGTGAATTTTTAAGATAGTTTTGAATTAATAGAGCATAGATGCCTTAACGAGGGAATAAAGGAACCTTTTAGCATAACTTAAGCATAAAAGGAGCAAATCGAGGAGTATATAATTGTGAGCTCTCTGCGGACAATATAGCGATAGCCAACAATGTTACAGCGTTCGTTTGTGTACGTTTGTGTACTCCGCGTTGTTAGAAATTGGGATTTACGTTCTTTTTAAAAGATAAGCTAAGTCATTCCAAGCAATCCAAACTTCTCATAGTAGAATTTTACGCGCGCTATGATATCATTTCGGTTGAAAGAAGAAACCCCTTTTTACTCTCGTATTTGTCTTCAAATAAATGATCAGGCGAGATTGCCTTAAGATGCAAACTTGGTGAGGTATCTCGCGAAAAGGCAAACAATTATTTTTGTTTTCCGTTCTCCGCTACGAAATAGCTACTGACAACATACACCGCGCATAAATCTGAAGTTGTATGATAACTACAACTATTAAATGTTTTAAAGAAAGATTGAAGCTGCTGGGGGTAACAAAGTCTCGTCTATCCTCCGTTGACATCTGAGAGGGAGCGCCGAATCGTAAGGGCTGAGAGTGTGCCAACATCCAATTCGAGCGGGGAATGATGTTTGCCACATGTTCCGAGTAAAGCCTTTTTCTCTCATTTGGGTCTTTTTCTGCCTCCCTCGCTTCCCATCCTCCTCTCGTCGCAGCAATTACAGAATCGACCTAAGTCTTTACTATAACCGAGGATTGATTCATTACTTTTTAATGAGCAACTTACGAAAGAGAAGAGGATGCTAGAAGAAGATGGCTTGCACATAATTTGACGGAAATTAACTAACCTTAGAATGGTATTTCAGGTGATTTCGAGCGCAGTTTATCTGAATGTGACGTTACCGCTAATAGTACTCGACTGAGCACTAATGCTTAACGGCGAAGACACGACTACGGATACGAAGTCCAACAAACGGCATCTTAATAGAAATAATTCACCACCAGTGAGTTAAGACCGAAAACGAGTTGGCCACAAGCCTAATAAGAGGGTCCTCAGATCCACTGCAGCGACCCTTCGCACGCACACATCCCGAATGGGTTTCTGTTAAAGGACGAACCACTGGCGCTACTAGTTCGCGACTGCTACTAACCGTGGTCGGAGGTGAGAGGAGAGACGCAGACAACCCAGCGGTTCACGAGCAACTGACTTCCCTATTCTCCCTCAACAGACTCCCTCGCATCGTCACCCCAGAGAGGGTGGTCGGCGGCGGGGATTTGCGAAGGGGGCGCGCAGAACCCCTCGCCCCGAGTAAGGGGATGTGCTCTGCCAGCGTCCCCTCAGTGGCAGCAGCACAGACAAAACTCAGCCGTCTCCCGGTCCCGTCTTCCCCCACGCTTCGCCGACGCTTCTTTACCTGTTCCTTCCCTTCAGGTAAAATGGTTACTTGCGAGGAGCTCTCTTTTTGTTACTTACAATTTAGCGCTCATCCCCGTCCAGAGCAAGAGGGTGAGCGGGGAACGAGAAACAGGTCGCAATAACTCGCAGCGAGATATTCGAAGAGAGCGGCCCTGCGGTGACCAGATGAATATATAATAATAATAGTTACTATCGTTCAGTCCCCACAAAAAGGGTATAATTGAGTTGTGGGGCAGAAAATGAGCTAATTTAGTTGGATAAATTCATAGACGTACCTAGTCGAAATGTCTATCTATACAGTGAAATCAAACTGCGTGAAACGAAGTCCAGCGGATATAGAAACATCCTCGAGAAATTAAAAACTCAAAATACTGACGAGGAAATGAAGAGTCATTTTACTATGAAGTGGAGGATTTCTACTCTACGGATGGAGAAAGGTGTAAATAATCTCGAATTCGCCGAAATTACGGAATCTCGAGTGAGCAACTTAGTCAGTGTTGCCACATATGGGCCTCGAAAGCCCGAATTACATCGATGAGTTCAGCTTCGATCGAAGAGGAGGAAAATTTTCAATGCGTGGTTTCACGACCGCTCCCCCATATGAATATGTTCGCATCACGAGGTTATAAAAAATTCCCACGAGTTTTTTTTTGTACTGTTAGATGTCAGAATGAAGCCGCTCTCTTTTATAATAATTAGCGACTTCGAAGAAGAAATTTGAAAATGTTAGCAAAATTTCAAAATATTGTGTAAAAATCTAAAGCAAGGGTGGGGAAAATCTTTTGAGCCGTGGGCGAAAATTTCTAATGAAAGAAGTCGGCTGGCGATAAATAAAATTTGACCCTTGTATATTTTTAAATGTTGTTTAAATTTATTACATGGTGCGATATATTCATGCATTAATATCTAAACAAAATAATACGCAACATTTTTATTGACTACCACCGCGGAAGTTGGAAATAAAAATATTATTTAAATTTCAGTATTGAAAATTTGTGCATACAAATATATCACTAAGGGGGCGAAGTTTCCCCACCCATGATCTAAAGCAACAAAATCTATCGGTGCATAAAATTATTGTCTTAAAGTAGGCTTAACTTAATATAGCAAGAACTTAAAGCAAGGTTGTAATAAGTGAACGGAAGAAACTTATCAAAAGAGATATAATTTAACCGTTTGAACTCAATGGGGCTCAAGGTCCTATTTTTTATTCTGTTCGTTGTATCCAATATTCATTATATAAGAGTGGAATCTTTCCTCATTCTATTCTAAATCACTTCAATCATTAGCATCGGCTTAATAATATTATTTGGCTCTTGTGGTGCATTCAAAAGCTCCAGGAACAAATTCTGACGAAAAGGAATCAGAGAGTCCGAATTGGAGACCCCCCTGCGGGAGATTTCCCTTTGGAATCGCCAAAGGGGAGAAAGTCGGGGTAGGAGACAGCAAGAAGGAGGGGGGAGGAGGTTGTGTCACACGAGTTCTGGAAAACAAACCCAAGCTCAACTTAGACAAAAGGTTCAACGATGCGAGCGAGTGAACTGTTCGAATATCAACGCCCATTCCGGGTGGCTAAACTTCCAGCGTGACTCGGTCCTAACATGTGAAACGTCGGTTCGAATACGGAGGAGACAGGAAAACCAGCACAGGGAAGCTGATTAGCGCAGCAATGGGGGAGGGGGTGGGATGAGACCTGCATATCTGGCATAGACTTGTTACCTGGGGTTAAATACGCTCATATGATCCCATGATTTAGTGTTGAGGAGTGATTTAGCAACCCTTTCATTCTTTTTTTTAGGCCTGACTGTACAAAAAGGTGTAGCAACCCCCCCCCCCGTGAGAATAGAACAGGGTAATGGGACGAACGGGTAAATATGGGGACCCAGCAAGGGCGCATCTAAATCGCGCAGAGACGACGGACTGAAGGGGGCTCTTGCTAGTCTAGTGGTCACAGCGCTCGAGTCCTCCCACGCCTCGGTACCGGGTTCAAACACGGATGGGGGGAGATAACAAAAAAATCTGATCTCTCAGGCGGTGCGTCGAATCGCAGGCACTACGCACATAGTTCTTCACAATGTCGCATGGAACATATCACTCTTGAAAACTGAAGTAGCGAACAGCTTGTCCCTCGAACAGTTCAAATCTCGACTGGATGAGATACTCCACGACTTGACCTGAATGGTACCACCTTGGTAAAGAACGTAGTATCCAGTATAGATAAGAATCCAGTACATAGAATTCAGCTTTTCTATTAAAATTTCCTGATTGTTCTTTTTCTCACGGCAACAATCGGGTATCTTTTCCGCTTTCTTGCCCGCAAAAGCAGGTGGGAGGGGAGAACCTTCAACTGTGCTATGCGTTCTCTTATGCTGTAGATTAATGCTTTCCCAAAATAGTACCTCCACGGTATGGTCAGCAATGTCCTTTGAGGTACTACTATTCTTTCTTTGTGACTAATTGTGACTTTCTCTCTCTCCACACACAGACACACGCACATATATATATATATATATATATATATATATATATATATATATATATATATATATATATATATATATATATATATATATTCTCTTACCTCTTGTTCTTTCATCTTATTTCGATTCCCCTCTCTCTTCACTGCCACCGTGATTGTTTCTGGAACTGCTGCTTTCAACTGGTTACTTTCATCTCGACTCAATCTAGCCACGTTTGTATATCGACCAGCGGAAGAGCTGCATTTTCTTCCGGATGATTCGGTTCTTGGTCCGCTTATTTCGCATCCATCATCTTCCTCATGGTATTCTTATGAGTTATCTTCCTCTTGTCATTTATTTTACCTTTTCCTCACCCTCGTTTGTTGACAGTCTTAGAAACCTACTATGGAAACTCTTGTCCCTATCTTAACCTCGACGCCTTTCAGGTCTCCTTTTTTGATAACGCTGAAAATCTGGGTGTGGCCTGCGATAGTTCTCTCAAAACCAATATTGCCAACGTTCGTACATCTATCTGCTTTCTCTCTACTCCTCATTCATCTTATTTAATTTTTTTGTGTTGGGTGGATACTCGAGCGTCGGATGAAGGCCCGCCTATCTCCGACGACGGACTTTTTCCTTGTTTTCCTTTTGTTTGTTTTGTTTTCTTTTTTTCTGTATAGCCTAACTAATAGGCTAGCCTGATTACGGCGACTTATGCCCATGTATGCTATCGCCATGAGACCCCTTTTCAAAAAAAAATCTGCTTTCTCTGTAATCTTCGCAGCATCCGTTCCCACTTTGACCACAACAGCTTTTAGATTGCCATTCAGGCCTTGGTCACCTTCCCCTTGAATACAACTCGCTTCACACTGGATCGCAGGCTTCCACTCTTCGACCTCTCCAACTACTTACCCGGTGGCGGGTATCCTGTGTAGCCTGTTACACCGTTTTTAGAGAAAGTGCGCGTCCTCGCGGCCCGAGTGAACAGAGGGAAGGCCCTGTCACTTGGTTTACTGGTGTGTTTCCTCCTTTGTCTCTTTTTTCTCTTTCTGCGACTATTCCTTCAATCTTTTGTCTACCCTCAAGAACGTGGATGGTGCAGCTCGGGGCCAAACCCACTGCTACAACTGAAACCTAACACCACCTCACGTTCTCAGTACGCCGTATGGAGGTATCCTTTGTAGACTCTTGTACTTTGTAACTGGAGGAGATACACGTGCTTTGGCCTCCAGTGCCCGCAAGAAAGGATTCGACTACAGAGGGATCCTCCACTCTGGGTTCAGGTCTAGGGAAGCTCATGTGTTTAGCTGGCCCCTTTATGCAACCTTTCCACTACTACTGTACCTTTCTTTACCCCCCCCCCCCTTTCAATGGCCCCTTCTCCTACCCTCTGGATGTCTGGCGTGGTGATCGCGACCTCTCCAAGGCCTATCACCAAACTGGATTCGCTACTCTCATCTACCACAAAAATCGGTAGGGTTTGGCCTGGGGTTCCCAAGGATGGGCGGCGATGGCGTATACTGGCCGTCCCAGAAGTATCTATGGGGCGGGGCACGCAAGCAGCCCCATTTAGCTGATCCGTTGTTAGGGTTGAAGTATGGTCGCCGCGGGGGGCCCCAATGACGTTTTTCACAGGCTATAGGCCCTTTGAATCCCCAGTCGGAATTCATGACACTTTGGAGGGACGGCCACTTGAACGCCCCTCTTGAGGTAGAAATGGAGACTCCCCCGAGCCAAAGTGAGCTCCTGATCAAGACCCATCTGAGGTGGCACGGGCCACCGAGAACTCAGGAAGAGAGAAGGGATCTCCTTCACCAGTTGGTACGCCCTTGTGAGTCAAGGACTTCCCCATTTCGCACAAGAACATGAGTGAATCTGGTTCGTTCAAGAGAACTAGGGGTTTTCTGCCTCCACCGTGGGTCTGAAGGGGACAGACGGGTCTGTTACCGTTTCGGCAAGTGACGAGGCCAAGACTGACGCGTCGGGGCCCGAAGTGCCCTCATGAGGAGATACCCAGACGAAGAAGACTAAGTTGCTAGTGTAGTGAGCGAATTCCTGATGACGATGGAGTTTTATCGCCTGCTGGTTTCAAACGATTCTTAGTTATTCGCTGCACTGATGGCAGCATGTTAGCCAAAGGCCACATGTTCCATCAGTTGGTAGCACTAGCTAGACTAAGTGTTAGAGCTGAAGGCCACCGGTTTCTCGGACAGGAGCCTTTGGGCAAATAGGGCAGACCCTTCCGAGGCGGCCATTATTTGATCTTCAGACATTCAATGCCTAACAAGTGTAGATGACACCGCACTCTAACATGAATTTCGTGAAAGGGATAGTTCATGCGAGGAAACTCGTGAAGACATCACAGAAGATCTGGCCGGCTAAGGATAGGTCAAGCTCAAACGTGTGTCAGAAAACGGGGTGGGGGGAGACCTACCATTACACTCTTCATCATGTTCGATCGTGACAGGCTCACTAAGTTGGTGCGTGGCGGTTGGTATCGCTACCGTGTGAATGCATTCGTGACACTACCAAAGAGGGGGTACTGATGCCACCGCTTCGTACACATGAATTACTCATGTAGGCGTGAAATGTCGGGTTTATCTGAAGAATGTGTGTGAATTGCATATAGCCACACACTGCTTCCTCGAAGCAATGCGGCACATATCTTCTGGATAAGATGGTCCTGGCAGTTCAGGCGGCGAATCGACTCTCTTTACGTGATGCTAACGACTTGGACTTGTCGCGGGTCGCACTGCCATTTGATGGAGCGCTCACGTGCACCTTACAGCCACGACTGCGTTTTCCTCCAGACGGCTCGGTGCATTCTTGCTGAGTGTCCCAGTCTAAGGGATCTTAGCGCACGTTACAGGTCCAGGGACCAGGGCGAGCGGGCTCGCTACTGCTTGTCCCTTGTACTCCGGACGGTTTTGTGCACTTCTAACAGTGGAGTATTTGACTTTTTGGAGGAGGCTGGCCTTTTCCATTTTATGTCTTTTTTTTGCCTTTCCTTTTTGATCTTGATTGTTTCTCTGTTTTTGTTTCTTTGATTTGCGTTTTAACCTACCCTATTATTAATCTACATTAATTACGGCGACTTATAACCTCGTAGGAAGTCATAAGATGACCCTCTCAAGAAAAAAAAACTCCAACTGGTTCAAAACTTTTCAGTAGGTACTCTTTTCCGTCGGGGACTTTTATCTAGTGAAACTTCCCTGATTCTCGATCTGCAGTTGTTGTCCTTTCGATACATAATCATCTTTAAGTTCCTT
The DNA here is from genome assembly GCA_963969495.1 of Ceratothoa steindachneri. NCBI lineage: Eukaryota > Metazoa > Arthropoda > Malacostraca > Isopoda > Cymothoidae > Ceratothoa > Ceratothoa steindachneri. The sequence goes on from OZ018326.1 coordinate 28,373,840, forward strand.
TTGATTACATATAAGCCCTTACATGTCGCAGCTCTCACCTAGCTGTCCTTTTCGCTGAGTATATTACAACCCCTTAGAACTCTGCGTTTGAAATTTGCTCCCCTACAGATCCTTTTTCGTAGTCGTCTGTGAACTGCTCTTCCTGCTGTAATAATAGGCTCATCACTCCCTTGCCTCGGTGACTTTAAACGTCCTTAGCGACCCACCTCTTCTCTCTTGCTTTTCCTTTATTGATAGATGGGCGCTCTTTGTAGGCCCTTTACATAGAAGAGCAGAATACAAAATACAAATAGATATTTATTTAAGATTAACCACATGATTGAGTGAAGTTTATAAATGGGTTGTGTTCAAACGCAATACAATAGTTTGAGTAAATATATAATTAAAATCTTTGGCGTTTGTGTGCACTGTCAACTTTTAGTATCGAACTCCATCGAATTAAGGGCGGATAGTCTTTACTGGTTAATAAAGGGAGGCTTTAGGGTAGGCAAAAAACTACGATTGATTGTTTTGAAAAAGTTAAATGGCTTCCATGAGATGCTTTGAGAGTGGTTGTCTCACAAAATTTCTCGTTACTTGGTAGTTAGTTGTAAAGTTGGGTGAAATATGACTGGAATATTGGAAAATAGTGTTAAAGTTTGGTAAGAAGGATGAATTTGAAAAGAGGCTGCAGTCTAAAAGGGATTTAATTGATTTGACAGTATGTGCATGGAACCAAAATTTTAGGTAAGGTAAATTATTTGACAGTACAAGATTGCAACAATACAAAATAATGAAGCTAAGCACTTACCTTATTCTCGCAAAGAGCCTAAATTAACTTAAATTCACAAACACTTTACAAATATTATAGTTAAGGGAAAATAAGTTAATTGGAAGCTATGTATGAGTATGCGAAAGCAACGGGCGTTTTGGTTCTTTTCCTTCTTGCGGGAAAGATTGAGGCCCTTCCACTGGTGGCTCTTGACACACTGATTTGAAAATGTGTAAGTTACTAAGAGGACCCCACGCAACTCCACCATAGAGGAAAGGGTTGATAGAGTGAACACTCTTCCTGATCTCGCACTTCTAAAATGTACTTCCATTTCAACCTCAAGTAAGAGGCGGAATGCGTAACCCCTTTTATAATCTCATAGGTTCAGAGAAAACGAGAAAACATGTGCGCGTTGGCGACTTAACTATCGTATTCCAACAGCAAAATTCTCAACAACCACCGCAGATCCTCTAACGGGAAAGGGGTACCTGGACTCGTGAAAAACAAGGTCTCCTGTTCAAAAGTCGTGTGATCTCACTTATTCTGATTTATGACCTTGCGACTTTTAAAACGTTCAATAATTCCCGGACTAACTTGGGGAGGACTTTGACAATTCTACCATTCGAAAGAGAATGTAAAACAACATAAGAGTTTCAAATTTCGTTAGACTCTGCCGAATAGTTATGATGTTATTGTCAAAACAAAATAATTCATGGGCTAACCTTGGGAGAACTTTGGCAATTATATTATTCTTAAGGGATTTAAAACAACATAAGGGTTTCAAATTTGGTTAGAATCGGCCGAATAGTTATGATGTTATTGCCAAAACAAAATAATTACCAGGGTAACCGTGGGAGGACTTTTGCAATTATATCATTCGAAAGAGAATGTAAAACAACATAAGGGTTTCAAATTTCGTTAGAATCGACCGAATAGTTACAATATCATTACAAAAAAAGAAGCAAAACGGAGACCGACCGACCGACATAGTGAGATGTAAAGTCGCGGGCGACTAGTCTCGCACGCGAATTAAAAGATATTCAAATAGTGATTTACAGACGAAAGAGGGAAGGGGAAATCTACCGGTCGAAGAAAGTCAATTCTTACACAAACTCAAAGATAAGTTGTTCGGAAGAAAGTGGTGTGCGTCCGAGGTCTAGCAGAGCTACGGAGTGCTCGGTCGGTTTCTTTATACTACAATGTAACTTGGTAAAACAGCGAGAGTTTGTTTTTTTGGAGGAAAAGTGGTAGATAGTCAACGGGAACTCCACCATCAAGGCGCTGAAATGCATGCATCTTTTCGGTTATCAGCATAGTGTATGATAGTTGAGGATGCGTTTGGCTTCACGCCTTTCGAGGTACCAAGAGGTATGCGATGAAAGATCAGATTTATTTGAAAGCCGATTAGACGATCAGATTGATCACAGAAGACATTTGAGTGTTTATAGATCGCATGTCGCCTTTGGATAGGGGAATTTGCTTACAACCTAATTTATACACAATCGAAAAGCAATAAAAATACACAAATGCCCACACCCATGCATACAGATTCGTGAATAAACCCATGAACATAATTGGATGGTATCTGCATGTATTAAGGTATTTAAAAATACCTGCCATAAAACCTCCGTAGTCCTCAGTTTAATCCAACTAGGTGCTGCCCTGAGAAACGTTGTAGCACTAATGATAATTATAATTGTCCATCGTTTAATGAATTCAATGCAGAACTCTTAATGAGAACACGTTTGCGATTGTCTATTTCATAATTGTTGAATTGCTGCCAGGGAGCAGAAGGCATCTCTACTCCCTCCGACCGCTTGGGGGAATAAGGGAGAAAGCTTTGATCATACAACCCCTGCCGTAGGCTACGCTAAATTTACTACAGCTAAGCGGAGCCGCGCTTTAAGTGAGGCTGCCTTGAGGGAGTAGGTTAGAGTAGAGGGAGGCATATACATATGTATATTGTGTTGTGTGCGTGTTTTCTTGCGCGCGCGCTTGAGGTTTTTGGTACGTGCGACTCTAAATTTCACTATGTCGGTCGGTAGGTCCCCGTTTTGCTTTTTGTCGTTTTATTTTGTAATAACATTGTAACTATTCGGCCGATTCTAACGAAATTTGAACCTCTCATGTTGATTTACATTCTCTTTCGATTGATATAATTGCCAAATTACTCCCAAGGTTAGCCAGGAAATTATATGTCAATAAACAACCAATCTTTTCTCTTACTATGACGCATTTTCTTCTTCTCAGTCGGCTGGCTGAACAGCCGGTTACTCGAGTGAGTAGTTCCTCAGATAGAGATTTCTTAATTCCATTTCTCCTACGTGGGAATCGAGGGATGGGATTACTTTTTTGTTATATTTATTTGGGTGGTTTGGTGGGCCATAATAAACGATCCCCCCCCCTTTATTTCAGAATTACCTTAAAAAGGATATATAATACAATATGATGCGATTGCAATAGCCTTAAATTAAAGCAGACCTTTTATCCTGAAAGTAAGTGAATTGCCGGGGTAATTCTGAGAGTAGCTCCTTAATAGTATTTTTTATTTTTAAGATATGTGGAATTTACCTAAAAATTTATATAGATACTTAATATATTTTTAAAATGAACTTAAAATAAAATATAATGCGGGCGTGCAGCAATTGTAGGCCGCGAGAAAACATGATGTTATTGGTTTATACATGTTTGTGATATTTTTAAAATCGGTTAATTCCTAGAGTTGACACGTCTGCTTTACATGATTGGCACTGCACCGTCTGCACGAGCGAATGTTTCAGTGCGTCATAGTTCCAACTTCCAAGTTCTGTCGTGTTTTAGTTATCAACAAGCATCCACTGCATCTATTTGCTGCGCTGCTGCTAAGTGTTTGCTAGTTCTCTAACACCATAGCTTTGTTGTTTCTTCCTCTATGAATTACACCGTCGAGAGACACCTAACTACGCGCATATTCGCCTTTCTTTGCAAACATGGAAAAAATAACTATAAAAATACGAAACAGGGATTGGAAAGGTTGCAACGACCTAGTTGTAGTTGTGCCTAAAATTGTGGTTGCATTTATATTCATTGTTAAGCATTTAATTAAGTGGATTTAGTAAGATCAAGCAAAGGGACTCAAATATGAGAACTTTAGATGCTTGAGGGGATGATTGCTTTGCTAGAGGCCTAAATGTCCAAGTAAGTAAGTCTATTTACGCTGCATTGTCAAAAAACAACGATCTAGTTGTAGTTGTCCCTAAAATTGTGGTTGCAATTATATTCCTTGTTAGGCATGTAATTAAATGGATTTAGTTCGCATATAACATCATAACTAATCAGCTGATTCTAACGGAATTTAAAACCTTTATGTTGTTTTACATTTTCTTTCGAATGGTATAATTGCCAAGGTCCTCCCAAGGTTAGTCCGGAAATTATTGAAAGTTTTGATGGTTGTAAGGTCATAAATCAGAATAGGTGAGATCATGCGACCTTTTGGCCACCAGACCTTTTGTTTCAGTTACTTTTATCTTTTTCCAGGATATCATTTTTGTTTTTTCAGAGATATCTTAATTTTTTACACGTATAAAATACCAGTATTGCAAATTTGCATTATTAAATATTTTTCCAGTGCAGTATTTGAAAAATACTCATTGGTTACTGAGACGGCTGAGTTATGTATGGGAACGGTTGCTAAGGGTGCGAAAGAGCTGCCAATGGGGATATGATGATAAGAAATCATCCCGCAAGCTATGAAAATAGGTTCTCTAACGTCACAGTAGACGGGTAGAGAGAGTTGGCCGAAATGTTGGAAATGTTCGGAAGATGACTGATGAAGATTTGATTTTTTCTAATTTCAAGCAGTATATCATTACAAACGCATATGGTAATACTGTAGATATGACTCTTATTAATGTTTGTATGTATAAAAAAAAATGGTATTTTATGAAGAAATAAGTGCCTGAGAAGCGAAAACATTAGGATATTTTTGCGTAGGTTGGTGGCGAAATTATTGTTGTTGACGTTACACAAATTCAGATGATATTACATTTTTCTAATTGAATTTCATTTGTTTTTAAGTAAAAGACCTTTTTTTATGTTGAAGGTAAACATGTTTAATATGAAATCCAAGTATTTCAATTTGAAAGTCAACATTTTTTTAATATGAAAGTTAACTTTTTAAATTTGAAGTTCATTTTTTTTAATATGAAAGTTAACTTTTAAAATTTCAAGTTCAATTTTTACAATTTTTTTTTAGTTTGAGGGTGTAAAGGTGTAGTCATATTTTTTGTTTTCGAGGCTCAACATATGTCGTCTGTAATTCGTAATATCTTGTAACTCGGCCCCGATCCTATTATACTGTAATTGAGTGGCTTCTAAGTTGGCAGATGAATTTCAATATCCCAAAATTCGAACTTTTGTTCATTTGAATGAGACAGACTTAAGACATACTATGTTATGATGGTTTTTCTAAAAAAAGTTTACAAAGAAGAGGATCGTCGCGTAATAATAGTTGGTAAAGATTTAAAAATTCCCCAGGCAATGTTTTCGAGCAAGTATTAAGACTATAATAACAGATTTGACTCATAGTAAAAGTATTAAAAAAATCAAAGTTATTGTAGGACTTTCGTGTACTTGTATAATCATAATTTTATCCCAATTCAATTCTCTCTAGCTTCTCGACTCACGTTCGATGCTAGAATATAAAACATTATGTTACCTTTACTGTGCCAACCTTACTAATGGCGTGGGCAAAACCAAATATCGTGAGTGATTACCATTATTTATTTCATGGTAAATTAGAAGAAAATTTCTTAAATTATCAATAGCTTTGATCACATAACAGAATTTTCGTTTAAATGAATGACTAGAATTAGGGCTTCTCATCTAAACAATATTATTGACCATTCTTCCTTAAAACAGCTTAAATTTAAGGCAAACGTTTCCTTTTCGGCTTCATATAGGCTACGATCGTCAGTCATCTCCTTCGGTCAACTTTGACAAGATAGTGCCATTTGGTAGCTATGATCACTTTAATAATTGCATATTCAATTTTCTCGCAATATTTTCGAATAAGGAGGAAACTATTTTAATTGCAGTAAAAATAACTGCATCTCTGATTGTATGCAACTAAGATTTATAAACTAAATAATTTATACGTTCTGTAGAAGAATGAATACCACCAAAGGTTATTAATTAATTTATCATGGTATTTTTCTTTGGGTAATTATCCCCATTATGGGAAAAAAATGGGTAAACGGTGCATAATCGTTTGCTGTTTTTTATTCCTTATTCTTAAGGATGAAGCGTGATGCCCCTAAATTATTCCTTGTGATAGAAACAAAAAAGTCACATTAAAAAACGATTTCATTTGAAAAAAAAGCTTTGGGAGAAAATGACATGTACAAGACTAGTTTAGAAACACTCCATCCTTTACCTCTACATAGACAATCACGCTCCATCCTTCACCTCTACAAAGACCATCACGCTCCATCCTTCACCTCTACAAAGACTGACGAAATATAAAACTTCCTTATATACAAAATGAGAGAGAGAGAAAAAAATAACGTCAAGCAAGAAAAGAGAGACATGCACACAAAAAAAACAAAACATGGAGGCAATATTTATAAGGAGGGGCTGGCTCCTCTTAGGATTCAGGTGCTACCTATTTGGGAGGGGACCTAACCCCAGGATTAAATTTAAAAATCCCTTTTGACTTGAAGAGACGATGCTGTCCAGTTAGAGCACTCCGCTCTCTAGAGCAGTGATTCTCAACATTTATTTTGGCCTTTAGCCCTTACGCTCGATGTGAGCAGCAGCAGTTACCCCTGAACTTAAAAAAAAAGGTATAAAGGCACCCAAAAAATAGAGATACAAAAACTCTTAATATGAAGTTAGCGTACAAAGTACACATTATACTAATTCCTAACACTATTTTAAGAACGAGATTTTGGGGGAATGGGTTGAATAATTTTTTTTTTTCTCTTAGGTTGTATGTACAAAGCGACAAAGAGCAAAACAAATGACAAAAAACAAAACGAATTACAAATGGTGAAACTCAGAAAAATATATTAAAATTAAGATATGGCTGTTTATGTTTTTCGTATATTCGAATCTTTTATCGAACTTCTTTCTAAAATATATTTTCCATTTTAATCTTTAGCAGGAGGAAATAGACACCCTTTCAGAAAAGCCAGTAAAGCAAAATGAAAATATTAAATAAAATTTAGAATGGAAAAAAATGAGACATGAGGATTCTTTTTCCGTATTTCAAAAGAATCTTTTTATTTTGCCTTTAGGCCTAGAAAATAAGGATGGCTCTGAAAAAAAACAGACCAAGAGTAAATTATTAGGAGAGAAGATGTTTTTTCGTATATTATGCTTTTATCAAAGTTTTATCTAAGAGTTTATTTATAGATAAACCAGGAAATAGCTTCGCCACTCCCCCTTACGCGGGGAGCTTGCGCTTCGCTTCTAAGATTAAAATTTAAAATCTAAAAAAAATCAGCCATGGTTAAATTTTTATAAATTTTCTGAACTTCGCCGATTATAATAATTTTAAAAAGGAACTCGAAACTAAATTTTCCCCCTTTCAAAAATATCACGTTGCTAAAATATAGAGTTATAGAAGATATATAAAAATAAATTTTCTGAACTTCACCATTTGTAATTCTTTGGGTTTTAAAAAATTCACGAAATTTCGATACTTATATTTATTTCTGAACTTCACCATTTTGTTTTTTTTTTATATTATAAAGGAATTATTAGAAATAACTTTGATAAAAAAAAACGTCATTTGTCCACTAAGGAAAAAAAAACCCATTTATTAATTTTTCGCCCATCTTCAAAAATCCCGTTATACAATTATCACCATCACTAAATAGAATTTAAGAAGGGGATTTTTTTGAGTATTTGAATAATAATTCATCTTAGTTTGGTTAGGTTTGGGTTTTTTTTCTTTGTTTCTCTTTTTGTTCTTTTTCTGTCTGGGCAAGCAGAGTAAGCTCCTGTGCAGCAGGAGAGGCGAAGCCGCTCCTCTTCTACTCATTAATCAGCATAAAAAAAACAAAAACAATATCAATTGGAAGACTCTTCAGTGTCTCAATAAGTTTATTTATTTGAGGAGCTGTTGATGACAATGCTACTGACATGGCGGCTTCGGCTTGCATGCGGGTTCTCGCTTTTATCTTTCTCGCTACTGAAGCTGAAAATCCGGCTTCACGTCAGATATGTGAGAACAAAGGGAACGAACACTTTGAAGGATCACTCAATCAGCTGTTGGGGATGAATCTGTGTTTCGTCCCTTCTGCTAAAAAGACAACTCTTCGAAATTCTCATTTTGCGATTGATGTATTTACCCCAGCCATGGAATAGTTTACCCCTTGGTTAGCCGTAAATGGGTTACTGACTATCGGAATGGGTTTCAAAGGTACGGGCTTATATGGTATTGGATATAGCCCTTTACTTATTTTCTTATGTCCCCCCCCCCAAAAAAAAATGAATGTGCGATAATTGGTCTATTCACTGATAAATGACCAAGTATACCGCTGTGAGTTAAGTTCAGTACTTTGCTTCTGTACTCCTGGGGAACTACAATTTGTAATATCCCTTCCTCACATTTCGTTCTGGGGCATTGAAGGATGGTTGGACCTACGCATCAGTATAGTTCCATTGGAAAAATATTTGCCATCTACCTCATTTCTTGCCATCTCGAAACACTTTCCTTCGTAAGGTATAATGATCCCTTTGTCCGATAAGGTACATTTAATCCCCAACTGACCCCCATTCTCATCGAGAAGAGGCAACTTCGTTAAAAATACCTCTCAGGCCATCTATACCTTCGCAATCATCTGATAATGAACGGAATCCATTCTGTAGCTGCCCATCCTCCTTCCCTGTCGCGTAACACTTGTCTCTCTTTTCCTAAAACTCGGAAGCCAAATCCACATTACCATCTCGTGCATAATACCTCCCGAGTCTCTACCATAAAAACTTCCCCGGCTACTTTATACTGATTTTTAAAAAGACAATTCATTTCCGTCAGTTTTCAGAGAACCCCTGTGATACCTGTTTTTCCCCGCGAGGAATCTACCTGGACTCAGTCAAAACTTCCTCCTGTATTTCAGTCGCAACTATTTTGGAGCTTTATTGCAATAGCCACTCCTTTCCATCAACCTGGTTACCACACACGAAGGAAAAATATCCATCCCACCTTCCTACAACTCCGTGAAATCCTTCGATAAGGGCTCGTCTACAACCACAGGACACGGCACAATTCTTCCTTCCCTGTAATATAATTACCCAAAATGACATCAACTTTTGATTCAACAATGTATCATACACACCAAATATATAATATCCATTTCCGAAATCAGAGTGCAAGTATAATTTGGCTAAATGGACCTTTTTAATATCATTAATCCATTTAATCAAAACATAATATCCGGTAAGCATTCTATCGGAACTCCCAAATGAACTCGAAATTAAACTAACTTTAGCCCATGTATCCCTGAAGATCCTAACCGTCAAGGGACTATCAACTTTCTCCCCTGATACGCTACCTAAGAAACACCTTTTAATATGACCCCTTTTATTACAAGAGTAACAAACTAAACTGGTTTCCTTGTATGAGTTCTGATCATGAAACCGTTGTCATTCTCCTTGTATAAATCAGATTAAAATTTCTGACCTTTGGCTACTTTCTGGTAAACCTTGCTTTCACTCGTTATTAGAACTAATTTTAAACAAATCTTAAATCGCTGCCGCCTACCATTGGATCCGTTACTTTAATTCTATGCAAATACGTTCGTATATTTGGTTCCATCTTTTCCAAAAATGACTCTAATAAAAGTCTTTTTAACAGCTTCTAATGAATTAGCTAATGCAGATTTCAACCACCTTTCCATGTTTTATTCTAGACTAAGTACGTAGGTAACACACGAATCGTTAACATTCTTTCTACCATGTCTAAACCTAAGTCTGCTATTTCTTGAAATTGACTTAAAACAACAAGACTTAATCTTACTATAATTATGGGAGTCTTCAGAGGAGAGATCAATAAACGCCTCCTCGGGTTTTCCTCGTAATCCCTGGGCCACCAAAATAGGCCACAATTTTTTTGGCCATCTAAACATTTCGACTTTCTTTTCAAAGGCTCTGGGTCAGAATCATATATAAGTGAGGAATATAGTAGTAGAGGTGTTTAGTAGGACAAAAATAGTGGGGAAAATTAGGGAAAATAATAGGAAAGTGAAATGAAAATAGAATGAAAGTACAGGTCACTATTGAAAGGGTACCTCTGGCTTTCTTTGCGTTTTTTTTGTATTGAGTATATACAATATAAATATACATATACGAAAGACATTCAAGCCTTTATAGCAGGTGTTTTTGGCCCCTAGTGCTGGTGAAAATGTTTAATCTGAGTTTTTAGGTCCTAATTTTTCGTTTATTTTGTTGTTGTTGTTTTATTTGGGGGGAATTAGAGTTTTACTAATTCAAGGAAAATAAAAAAAAAGAAAATGGGTTTTAAAATGTTGGCTTTGTTTGTATTTGTTTCCTAAACGGAATTTTACGTGAACGTTGGGTTTATATCGTTGTTGATGAGCAGTCTGCTACTTGTAAATGATCTTCTGTGTCTTGCGTCATTAAAGTTCATGTGCTCGAGCACAGACTCGGGAGGGAGATGCCGGTGTACGGCGTCCCAGATCTTTATTGCTCTTTTGTGAAGCTCCGCGTTTATGGGGTCAACCCCAGTTCACCATGGCGCTCACTCTGCCTCCTCCGCTCTCTCCTCCGGGTTCTCTTTATAATTAAGACAGCCTTATTCTGAACCCTTTGCAGTTTAAGGATGTGGGTCTTGATACTCGCGTTTATAGGGACCGGGTGGTACAGGAGTTTGGATCGGATGCACGCATTGAAGATTTTGAGTTTGTTGGAGGATCTTAGGTCCATGAATCGGTAGAATTCACCCAAGTCCCTCCGTGCAATCGCCGAGATCCTGTTCACATGACTCCCATACCCACCAGTCGTAATCCGGAGTCCCAGAACCGTGCCCTCCTTGCGGTATGGGATACGTACACCCCACACACGGATGTCTGCGAGGGTCCGTCGGAATAGTGGGATTATCTGGAACTTTTGGGCATTGGTAGATATCTTCCATCTTCTCTCGAAAGAGTTGATGTTTTCGATTTCTACCGCCGTACTCGGTGCCAAATAATTCACATTCCGATAAGGTGTCGTCCGCAAATTGGACGTATAATGAGCCTTCTGTCAGAGGTTAGGGAAGGTCGATTGTATATATATATATTATAAAGCAGGAGACGTATACAACCGCCTTGTGGCACCCCCGCCTCGAGTTCGGACTCAGGGCCATTGAAGCCTTTTACGTACACATACGCTCTCCTCTCCATCACGTAATCGCAGAGTATCCTTTCAGGTATGGGGTCGAGGCCCAGGTGTAAGATCTTGTATTGTAGGCCTCTTCTCCATACTTTGTCAAAGGCCTTTTTGACGTCTCGGAGCACCAGATTTGCGTGGCGTCTTTGTTCTTTTACTTTTGCTAACTTCTTGGTGATCACGGCTAGCGCCGTGTCGGAATTTGAATTTGATGTAATAAGAAAGAAAATGTGTGGTAGGTATATAAAGATAAAAAGAAGTTGAGTTTTGCCCTGGTGTAGAGGACATCTCTCAGGTTTTTACTTGTATTTGTTCTTCTCTTCCTCCCATGTTATTTTTGGTCCATGTTTTATATATATATATATATATATATATATATATATATATATATATATATATATATATATATATATATATATATATATATATATATATATATACTTCTCAAAGATATACATATATACTTTTTTTAAATTAAATAAATTTTAATCTTTCCTTCATCGAGGCATTCAAGCCGTTCAAGTTTTTTGTTTGTTATATATATATAATTTTCTTTGTTTTTCAAATAATAATTTATAATCCTTATTTTGCCGGTGTTTAGAATATCATTTCATTTTTGTTTGGTTTGTTTTAGTTGTGGGCACTTCGCCTCTTTTTCTTCAATTTTAATCAGATCGTTGTGTTATTCTTGTTTAAGTATAGATCCCAATTTGGTTTTCTCGGGGGCAGTTTCTTCCACTCGGGAATAAAGCTTGCCTGGTGGCGCGTCCCCTAACTCCTCTCGGATTGTCTAGGTCGAGGTTCAAGTTCGGGAGTATCTCTTCTTCGATCTTGTCCCAGGTCTTACTCCCTAGCCTTTGGAGTTGCATATTCAGTGGATTAAGACCTGCTCTTGCGTGCAGATCTGTTTGTTGAATATGGTCCTTTGTGCTCCAGCTATAAGCAGGGCTGCTTTGTTCTGTACTCTCTGCATTTGTCTGAGAGAGGTGGAACTCGCAGCCTTCATGACCACTGCCGGGTACACTTGTTGGTCGTTATGCAAATTATTTTCTTTCTAAGAGAGATATAGGCATGAAGTAGCTGGACTGTCCGTTGGCTTACCGGTTTTGGGAATGAATATCATTTTTGCTACCGTCCAGTGGTCAGGAAAGTAACCCACGTTCAAGCAAGCATTCATGATATTCAAAAGCCCCATTAGGATGTTAGGTGGGGCTCTTAAGAAATTTTCCCGTGTCAAACCTGTACACAGAGGTGTTCGTTGACGAGAGTTCCTCGGCAGTAATTTTACCGCCGTATCCCTCCATATTCCTTTCTTGCGTCACGTAATGATGAGGATAAGTTCTGTGGATCTGGTCGTTGAGTTCGTCAATCAATCTGTCTTCGAAGTATAAATCAAAGTTGTCATTCTCCTCCGGGGATATCTTAAAAATAGATGCCCAGAAGAGTCTGAATTCTTCCTCGATTTTATCAGTCTCAGTGATTTCCGTGTTGTCTCGTGTGATTTTTATTGACGTATGTGTCTGTCAAAATGTACGCGAGTCATTTTTCAAGTCAAGTCAAGTATGCCTATTAAATTCTCCCAAATTACATTCTGCTGTTCTCTAAAGAGTGTCATTAATTCGTCGCGTATTTGTCGTGTTCGTCTCTGTGTAGTGATGTTGGGGCCAATGAGGTTAACTTCAGATTCGTTCCCCGTATTACTCGCGAGAGAGCTCATTCTAGGGGTCCAAGAAGGGGCCGGGAGGGTTTTATACTTTAATCGGGAAGTGGCTTCCTTATCGGCATTTATTAGTTGATTGGTAATTTTATACAACTCCTCGTCGATTTCTTGTAAACTTGCATCAATTAAGGGGTCGGGAATGTAGTTTTCGAGTTGTTTATACGTATCCCAGTTGGCACGAGCGTAGCTCTTGCGTTCTGGGATAGGGATCTGAATAGGAGCGGTGGAGATTTTAATAAGGATAGCCTGGTGGTCACTAGGGACAGGAGGGCCCGGTTCAATGCAGTAATTATAGGTAATTATAGTGTTGGTGAGCAATATGTCTGGTTTTGTGGCTGATTTACGTGTGATGTTTGTGGGGAAGTTTGGTCCAATTCTTGTCATAATTTGTCTGTCAATAAGTGCCTCACGATTCCTGCCTGTTGGGTTGGTCGTCGTATATTTTGAGCAGCACTCCTCGCATTAAGGGCGCCAGGAAAAAGAACGGTTCTGCCGTGACCACAAAGCTGCAGGAAGTTATGGAGTGGTAAATACCCTCTCCTTGGGGGCTCGTACCCTGTTGCCAGGACCAGGGGCCCCAGTGCCGTACGTACCTCCAAAGCTATGTAAGATTTATCAAGCCCACTTATTTTTCTGTAGTCAATACCTTTTTTCACAGCAATTGCACAACCGTCAAATCGTTCTCCACTGTGATTTCTGGTTATGACTTCGTATGGAAATTTTTTATTGGGTTTTTGTCTGTATTTACCCCGTGTTCTGAGATAAATACAAAGTCTGGATCACTTTGTCGTATTATGTTACCGTAAATTAGTCTTTTTTCGGTCCAACCGTTTGAATTAAAACATAGTATTTTTAGTTGGTCCATTGTCTTATTCCCGTAAGGTTCCTGTGTATGTCGGCTGCAGTTCTGATACCCAAACCCACGAGGGGCAGCCTCCCCGGTTGATTACACGCTAATCAACAAAAAGTCCGCCATGCAATCATACCTCGTGAGGACAACCCCCCCTCCCTGTTCATCCCTCATCATCATCTCACCAAAGCAATTCACAATCACGAAGGCGGAGCCACCCCCAGGGGGAGGGGCTCAGATAAAGGACACAACTGTAAGCCCAACTAAAAAGTTAAGGAGGAAGAAGGAAGCCAACGCAGTAAGCAAGCTCGAGAACACAACAAAGAGGATTAAGGAGAGAAAGGCCTAGAGCTCCATGGACATAACCATGGAGCTCTCCAACAACAAAGATCCCTCTTCGGACGAATTAGTCTTTGGGACCTTAAACACCTCCCTGGTAAGACTGATAAATGTCGCAACTGGCTATATCGCAATTTGCAAGAAGGAAAGCAACGTCGAGGCGCTAACAAGAGAAGCCTCAATCGAAGCCCTAAAGACGATCAACCTCCAACCGATCATTCCGGCACAAATCCTGACCCACCGAAGCATAATATGCAGAAGACTGGACCCATGGATCGGGCACCACGGGAAGGAGGAAATTACGGCGGAAATAGTGAGAAATCACTGCTGGGTCAATGTCTCTGAAGTGGTTAAGGTTAAGTTAAAAAACCGAAGAGACAATAATGAATACAATCATGTGTTCAAAGTCATATTCGCCGAAACAGCTATAGCGAAGAAGGAGAAGGAGAAGGAAGTAGGGCTCCAGCTATTTAATGCACGGATAAGCAGCAACCAAATTGAGCGGAAGACTTTATCCCGGTCCAAATGTGCTTCCGCTGCTTTAAAATGTAAAGCCACACCACCAGAGAATGTAGAGGACCAAGAAACGTGTCACGATGTGTGGGACACAACTGGAGGGCATGAAAGAGCCCCCCAGGAAAGATGTGCCAACTGTAAGATGGGACATAGGGCCATGGTCATGGTAAGCCCGTTAAAAAGAAAATAATCAGACAAAAGACCAACGAGAAGAGAGGGGCAGAAGTGGCAAGGAAAACAACACTACATATGCCAAAGTCAAGAAAGCAGCAATCAATGAGTATGAGGCGAAGAATGTTTATCTAAATATAAAAAGCGAAATCCCATTCAGGATACTGACCTGCATAATGTATGCACACGCGCGAAATCTAATGAAACCAGGGACGTTTTTGGACCAACTAAACGCGATGCTGGCGAACAATGGGATAAGCCCTATGGTCTTCACAAAAAAAACAGCATCTGAGGACATCCTGCAAATGAAGTACGCCCCGATGGTACCCCTTGACACCCACGAGAAAGGTGTCAAAAAGACAACGGAGGAAAAAACAAACGTGACCCAACTAACAAAACGACAGGACCCATGCATCGTAGCCCATAAGAAAAGGGAACTCGAAAAACAGAAAATGAACGAGACCGAAATATAAACACCTAAAAAAAACGCGAAAATCAAAAAAGAATACAATGTACAGGATAGATGGAAATTATATTAACATTAAGAGCTACGCCAGCGAAGATACCTCGTTTCCAAGAAAGACGTCGACAAAAAGTCTCTGCGAAGGAGTTAGATCCGGCAGTTATAAATTGGGGTATGATTCCGACGTGGACGAGAAGATGGTGGAAGAAGCTGCCTATCTAGCCGACATTGCACTCAACAAGGAAAACTGCGAAACTCGGACCCCACAAAACTTAGCTAGAGCTATTGACAGAATCAATCATCAGGGCAGATAGGGAGAGCGTCCCGACATCATAATGAACGCTCCCCCAGCCAAGATGGACAAACGAGATGAGAAATATAGCTAGGGAACATAGGGAACTCTATGGTCGATTGAGACGTTCGGGAACATGCACGGAATTAGTGGCCGGGATGCGTCGCCTCGAAGCTGAACTAACACGAATAATCAAGAAAAAATAGACGGAGATATGGGAACAGCTCATGGACAATATTAAGGACGAAGACAATTCCAATAAATTCTGGAGACAGATAAAGAGACTCAGGGAAACTAACAGAAGGAAAAAAACAAGAATTAAGAAGGACGAATCGTACATCGAGGAACCAGAAGAACTCGAAGTACGGTTCAGGGAGGACTGGAGAGAAGTTTCTCAATAACATCAGACGACTACAAAGACTTCGACTTAGAGTTTGAGGGCGAGATCTTTGACGACCTGAATAAAGTTAATGAGCGGACCTACCCGCACCCGCACTTCTCTGAAGAAAGGGAGATGACGGGCCACGGAAGGGCAATAATTATGCAGGAACTCGCTGATGCCATCAAAACCTTTAAACAAAAGTCTCCAGGTTTGTTGGGAATAACAAAAGCACACATAACCAACGCTCCACCGCAAGTGCATCAGGGAATCTTGAACATACTGAATGCAGCCATGAACACCGGCTACTTCACCGATGCGTTTAAACTTGCAAAGGTTATATTAATCCCGAAGAGGAACAGACCTCCCCACCAAATCCTAAACTACAGGCCAATCTCCCTCCTGGCATTCATAGAAAGATATCTGAAAAGATTATTGCTGACAGGCTACAGAGCCAGCTAGCAGAGAAAGAAGCGCTTAACCATCAGCAACATGCATTCTATATAGAAAGATGAACCGACACCGCGCTCGCACTCCTATCAGAAATGCTAGCCAAATCCAGGGCGGAGGGAAAGTACGTCGACGTAGTCCTCAGAGACGTACAGAAGGCCTTTGACAAGGTTTGGCTGAGGGGACTACAATTCAAGATCATAAGCCTTTGGCTAAACCCAGTCATTGAAAAGATCCTCTGCGACTATGTGATGGAAAGAAGAGCGCAGATACAGATCGAGGGAGAAAAGGGAATGTAATTCAGCGTCGAGACTGGAGTGCGGCAAGGCAGCTGCTTCAGCCTTCTACTATATAGTATCTTCACGATACTGAGATCGAAAACATAAACTCGTGCGAGCGTAAATGGAAGATAAAGACGAACGCCCAAAAATTCGTCATTATCTCCAAGAACCGCACTATACAAGACGACATTTATGTTGACGATAGACGCCACCACTACTCACTGGAGGGCACAGCCCTCGGGCTCAAGCTTACCAACCGGGGGTATAAACAGCACGTCGTAAATCAGATCAACTTAGCAAAGGTGAAATTGGTGAAACTGTTCCGCTTCCGCAAACTGAGCAGAGTACCTTAAGGAAACTCTACCTTTGCTACGTAAGACCCAAGCTGATATACCCAGCGATAGTCACCCAGGTCTCAGGGATCAAGATGCTGAGATCAATGCAGATGATACAAAATAAAGCCTCCTTGATAATAAACCACACCGGAAGACTGGATCGCATATCACAGAGAACAATACACAAAAGAGCTGAACTACAACCAATTAACACATTATTACAATCACAGGCGAAGAAGACATGGGACAAAATAGAGACTGAAATACTGTCGAGTCTAGGCCTGGACTTAAGGCATTGACATGACAAGACTAAAACGTAAAATCTCACGACGGACTAACTTCCCAAGCGGCAGGCGAACTGCTGCTGAGGAATTGACAGATATATTTAAATAGACTATAAATTTTGTACTGTTTGACCCTAAGTTTCAATAAAAACATCGTAATCATATCAAACGCACCAACTAATACACTTAAAGATAAAATTAATTTATTCAATCAACTCCCATTTAACTTATGACTTAAATCCTTAAGATATATTAGTTATATCAATAATGTCAAGTTAAGTACATGAATATGTTGATCTGTCTTAAATTACTTATGTTGCCACTTTTCAGCTTCCACCAAGGTTTCAAGTCCGTTCCGGAACCTGGCGCATGTGTTCCTCATTGTGTGCCTGGGAAGATCTTTAGTGAAGTCGTACAAACTCCAACAGCTACTCCTGACTTTCTGCGGAGGTAATCCCTTCTAGGAGCAACCTTATTCAGCCAGGATTTGATCAAACTCTCCAACAGCACTACATAGCCTTCTTAATTGAGCTTAAGGCCCTGCTCAAACATATTGGGGGGAGAGGGGGGGGTGTCGTCACCCTCGCTGGAAACACCTAGAGATCATCACAGTTTGAAGAACTTGGTCTACATGTTATGCGGAACTTCACATGGACTATAGTGAAGCCACCTGCTTTCTGGGTGTTATGGAACTGGTCCTGGCAGATGTTCTTTTCATCTGAGAAAAACTAGAGCGTCCCCAGCTATAGAGGATGCTTCAGCTTGTTCAAGAGCTTCTTTGCCTTCTTCAAGCGGTTCTCCTTAGCTTTTGCTGTCAGTTTTTGTTCATTGTGCCTCTTGTACGATTAGTAGCGAAGGTTCTCATTTAAGACGAGCTTCATCGTGGTGACTCCAATACCCATCTCTCTCGCCAAAGCCAGGATTCTCTTGCTCGCGTCTTCCATCACCTTATTCTGCAGTTGTTAGATGAAATCCGGGGTGAGGACGCAGCCAGAACGCCCGCTATGTTCCTCTCTGCTGGCCGCGTCTTTGTAGTTTGTAGTCTCCGTTGCAGCTTCCCATGCCACTTCTTACAGCATTTGCAATGTTCACGGAGCATTGAGCAGCAGTCATAATATTGGCATTTTGATACCTGGCGCGAACACCATGATGCAAGTAACTCTTTTCCAATATTCAAATAGTTCCTATTACTTCCATGTCAGATAACTTTTTGTCAACTAAGAAAGAAGCAGGCATCAAAACAGCTAATTAGCAACCTGCCGAATATTGCGTGGTCGAACTAGTTGTGAGGGTGCACAAGCAGCCAGCTCACGGGACCCTGGAACAAAGTAATACCCGAAGAAGAGGGAAAGTGAGCCAAAATTGCAATGAAAAGCAAGGGGATCAAGTGCGGGACAGGCAATAAGACGAATAGCTTTCGATTCAACTCTATCAGGTAAGGATACAGAGCTCCATACAAAGACGCAGTAGTCCTTTGTGTAAGCGAAGCAACTGTTTAGAGATAAGTTACGTTACTCTAACACCAAGGTTCAATGGGTCAAGAGGTGTGATTACAGAAGCGATAAAGAAGAGATGACGATTGTGACAAGTTATTATTAGCGAAGTAGTAAAAAATCGCAGCTTGGGCATATTAAAATTAACAGGATTGTGTCGACCCCATTGGAAACTATTGAGAGAAGAGGGAGCATAATTGAAAGATGTGGATGAATCTAGGATTTAGTCATCATCCTATGATGCATCAGGTTATTTGTTGAGGGGAGGAAATAGTTGAAGAAGAAGGAAAAGGGTAGTGGAAGGGACAGGGGCTTAAAGGACACCGATGTTGATAGAGAAAAGGGCACAATCAACACCCGCAGAGATAAAGCGGTCGAGGAGCAAGAGAGAATCGCCATCAAAAGAGCTCCAAATTATCACTGTACCTGCACCATGCTTTAACGTAGGTACAATAAACTGAATAGCAATTCACTTACAACTTCTCCTCCTTACAACAACTCTGTTTGGAACAAAAAAGTTTCAAAAGGGACTCATATATTTAAAGAATCATTTTCCACTCATCGATCGCCAATGTTTTGATGCCTTTTTAACCCTAGATAATGTCTGCTCCCTTGCAATGTCTTAATGAGCTTTAAGCCCAAATTCTCTAAGCCATCTCTTCAACGTTGTGGCGGAGACATTTTCTCCGTCGCCACTGTTTAATTGCTGAACAGTAAGAGTGGGGAATTCGGAGAGCTCTAATGAACTTATTCTGTTCTTTTGAGGCCTTTCTAAGCCCCCCCGCCGCCCACCGCCCCATGCTGCCTATTTTGTTGTATGCCTGTCTTCAAAACTCTTAATAATTTTCCTCACTGTACTGAGCGGTATTATGATATTTTGCCGTTCAAAGATGGATTTTGAGGGACCTATTAATGATCATAGATGGATATGATTTTGAAGCTGGGTTGAGACATAAATGCATTCAAAATTGCAATTACGATTCCTAAATAATGGGAAAACAAACGTTAATGAAATATTATATATATATATATATATATATATATATATATATATATATATATATATATATATATATATATATATATATATATATATATATAAAATCACCCGTTTAAGATATTAACGATAAAATCATTAATAGAAATTAAAAAAAAAAATTGCAGATATTAATAGGATTTACCGAAAGCTCTGCCAAATAGTCTTGTTGTTTCATTATTAGATTCAGATTCCCGAAGAATCGTCCATTGATCTCTCTCACTCCACACACACAAACATATATACTATATGAAAAAGCTCACAATATGCACGTGAGCCAAATTATAAAGAAACACCCATAAAGGGAAAGGCAAAAAACGATTCCGAACGCTCAGAATCATTTTTTCACTTTTCCTTTGTGGGTGTTTCTTTGCTTACACTCACACACACAATATATATATATATATATATATATATATATATATATATATATATATATGATGAAAATTAATGCAATATCGCAAGAAAAGATGAGGAATTAAACCACATTCTCTTATATTTTCTGCCCAGTGTCAGTTGAAAAGGGGTGTGAGATACACCGAAACTGTTCTGAATTAAATTGTCTTCGGAGAATGTGGTTTAATTCCTCATATATATATATATATATATATATATATATATATATATATATATATATATATATATATATATATATATATATATATATAAATGAACACTAATTTTCCAGTGAATGTGATTAGGTAGGGGTAATAATAATAATTCCTTAATACGCTCGAGAAGTCTCCTGGAGTTACTCAACCCTCTTCAAAACAGTTACATATACGACTAGGCAACCATCCATTTCTCTATCTAAAAGGACAAATTTCAAGAAGCCTTTTGTATAAGCTAACGTTTAACTTTAACAGAAAACGTGGAATGTGAATTTTCCGAAGGTTTTTTTCCTTTCTAATATTTATTATTTGTTTTTTTAAGGTTTCTTGAAATTTTTGATTTTAGAGAAATGGATGGTTGCCTAGTCGTATATGTAACGGTTCTGAAGAGGGTTGAGCAATTCCAGCGTATTAAGGAATTTTTATTATTACCTTTACCGAACCGCATTATATATATATATATATATATATATATATATATATATATATATATATATATATATATATATATATATATATATATATATATATATTCATCGTAACAAGCTTTGTTAAAAGCGACGGCCAATTTCGCATCCGTGATTTTCTTTCACATCTTTCGATTTGCCTTATATTTGCTTTTATTTTCTAGCGAAACCAAATCGCTAGAAAATCATACAGTCATCTTCAAGCCTCATATGAGAAAACCTTTTCAAGGTCATAAACGCCCGACACATCGCCTCTTCGATCGGCGTTTTGTTTTGGTCCCGTCGCCTCGAAATTCCGCGTGACGTCACTCGTCCACCCCTCGTTGGAAGTAACGCCCTCTATTGAGAAGCAAATAAACTACACTCACGACGCCTCTCCTGACAATATTCGGATGAAGATATTTCGTTTGGATTCTCTGGGTAAACCCCACTACCTTATGTGAGTAATCAATTCTATTTTCATGTCCCCGTGCGTTTAACGTAGATTATTTGTATATCTTAAAGACGAATTTTTTTTAAAGTAAATTGCTCTCCCTTAAAACAACCAGAAACCGAGTGTCGGTACGGGACTTAAGAACCATTTTAAGTTGTATTTTGTACGTGTATATACTAATTTTGTTTGAGTTGATTGATCTACAGTAAAGGTCTACTTTAGTTGAAGTGTTTAAATTATCCTTGAACGAGTTGCGTTGGCAGTATTTAGTATATTAAAGAGAGAACTCCCCCTTATATTCATTCACTAGAATAAAAATAAGAAAAGCGCTCTTAGAGATCGATCCTGAAGCGATCATTGGAAGTACGATCGTACGACCCACTTTATTAATCATAATAAAAATAAAAAAAATAATCTCGGCTAACCCGCGAGAGGATGGCTTCTAGGAAAAGTAGTTGTAGGCGATCTGGTGCAAAGTCAATAATTTTGGTGTTTTCTTCTAACATTTTTCTGTTGAGAATAGTTCAATGGTTTAGACTTGAGTGGGATTTTTTTTATGTGGCTCCGTTATATATATATATATTTGAATTTGTTTTTTGCTCCCTACTAATCGCCCCATTTGTCTCAAGATTTCTCGAAAAATTTCCCATCTTTATAGTGTATTTATCAAAGATAACGGCGGAAAATAATCTTAATCTTTCTATTTTGTGTGATTGTAAGCTAGCTGACTATAAGAGAACTCTTGGCATGACCCTGCCTCGGCTAACCACGTCCGAGTTCTTTTCCTCCGGCCCCGGCAAAATTCGACGCCAATCGGTCTATATCCCCGATCGTTTATTCCAATTTGTATGGGGCATTTTTTTCTCTGATAAAACTGATATCGACTCCGTCCCCTTGGAGGAGGAGATGCGTAGGACACAAGGATGACTCTTTTCCATGAATTTAAATGACTCAAACATACGACACACCAATTGAAACCAAATTTGAATTGGTCTTCGTCGATTGTAAATCTGTAAAATATAATTAAAAATAGGATGGAAACCAACGTTTTTCCTAATGTTCATGCTGTCAAAACTTAAAATAATACAACTCAGGGAAGCGATCCAAAGTTAAGAACTTATAAAAGTGGATTAAAAAGCGGGGGAACTTTAATGACCCATATACTACACATTCCAAACCTCCCCAAGACTCCATTGTTGCGCGACTCTTTCCGACCCAACCAACGATACCTTCTCAACTATCGGCTAAAGAACTCGAACCCCTACACGCTCCACTCCACATTCCTCGCCTCTTTTCGAGCACAACCTCGATACCTTCTTGACCGGTTCAGAGACGAGACAGGTCTCCCTTAAACGTGAGCGTCTTTTTCAGGCGCTGCAGGTGAGGCTTCCGTCGGAAGACTGTGATTTGCTTTTAAAGTCTCGTTCCGCTGGCTCCTCGGTCTAACCTCCAACAGTGTATGGGGAGTGGGACCAAACTTCAGTTTCCAGACCTCCTCCCCCTCTAATTATAACGCCCCTTCTCGTTCCGGATTCCATAAGGTTTGACCTCTTCAACTTGTTTAAAAGTTTAGAGCGGCCGAGTTTTGGCGACGTTTCTCTCGCGCGCCGTGAACTGCACTGACCACCCGCCCGATCTCGCATCAGTTTTAAGGGCCTCCTTCTTACTTATTTTTTTATTTTAGGAACCCATCTGGCGACTACCTTCTTACCTACAAGACCTAAAGGGCCTCCGCCCCCTCTTACCTCCCCTTCCTCTGCCCACATTACTGCTTGGACCTCGGTGTCGTCTGTGCGGTATGGGGTGGATCGTACACCCTCGATTCCCTACTTGTTGCTATACATATTTCCCTCTTTCCGTTGGTGTTGGGACACACAGGGTACCTTGAACACCCTCGACCTTCTCTTAAGTATTTTCTTAGCCAGAGAACGCGCTATGTGAAAGTCTGTCTGTCGCCTTGAAGCGCGCCCTACATACATATGAGCGTATTATTTATTAATACGAGAGGCAGTGTGAATTGTAATGGGTTTTTCTTCTTTCTATCTATGTATACCCTTTGCTAAATGTCAAGTAAAGTTCACTACATGTTCATTTATGCACATTTTTATTATCATTCTAGTCCCGTTTCAATAAAAGTGCAACTTCCTTCTCACTTTTCTGCAGCATTATACATATATATTTGAGTCTCAAGTTCATTTTTTAATAATTTTGGCCCCGTCGTTGCTTGGCCTCTTGTGAGACGTCTTTTGAAAGCAGTCCAAGGCAGGAGGAGGTAGATTGATGGAGGGAGGAGTGAAAACCTAGAATTCCACGCTCACCTCACTTAACGAACGGGGCCGTGGTTCATTTAGTTAACGAGAAACGAAAATTAGAGAGACTTAAATAAAAAAACGGTGGCTCATATTAAAGAAAGTAGACGTATAAATTAATAGAAATAATGAATGAGAAACATTTTTTGTAGTATCAATAGTTGTAACGCATCTAGGAATAGTCTATATTTAGTTTTTAGTCGATTGACCGCGACTCTTATAAGTTACTATGTCGGTCGGATGGCAAACTTTTACTTTT
This sequence comes from Ceratothoa steindachneri, assembly GCA_963969495.1. Taxonomy (NCBI): domain Eukaryota; kingdom Metazoa; phylum Arthropoda; class Malacostraca; order Isopoda; family Cymothoidae; genus Ceratothoa; species Ceratothoa steindachneri. Next base: position 28,397,650 of record OZ018326.1, read on the forward strand.
CAATGAGTTTTTTGTCAACAACATCGTAACTATTCGGCCGATTCTAACGAAATTTGAAACCCTTCGTTGTTTTACATTCTCTTTCGAATGATATAATTGCCAAGGTCCTCGCAAGTTAGTCCGGGAATTATTTGTCAACAACCTCGTAACTATTCGGCCGATTCTAACGAAATTTGAAACCCTTATGTTGTTTTACATTCTCTTTCGAATGATATAAATGCTAAGGTACCTCCAACGTTAATCCTGGAATTATTAAAAGTTTTGAAGGTTATAAATTAGAATAATTGAGAGCACGCGATTTAGGTCTGTTGAGCTTGTTAGATAAAGTCACAATTAAAATATACCTTTCGAAGAGGAAACCACCCAATGAAGATTCGGGTTTGCAAAGGTTGTCCCAAAATCCTTGGTAAATGAAAGTCGCAATTAAAAAAACAAAAAACGTTTGGACATCAAGGAATTAAGACGAAGAAATAACACCTCAAATGTTTTTTGATTTTTTCTACCATAAAACAATGCAATGGAGGAAAAAACTTTTATAATTATAAATTAGTGTATAAATGTAATCATTACTACAAAATACGTATTATTGAATCAATTTTATAGATAAAGAAATATAAAATTATATCTTCGGAAGGAACATTTATATTTAATAATTGAATCAACTAAAGTATTCCACCCAAAGTTCGCCTAATGAAGATATTCCACCGCAATACTAGATCCGCCCACACACCCAACCAGCAAAGCTCACACACAAGAAAAAAGCCCCCGCGGACAACTTCTTAAGTCTTTCATTTGCGTCACGCTATTTCTTAGCGCTCTTGATATTTGGGCAACCTGCTTCTTACTTTGGCAATATGAATTTCTTGCAAATCCTCTTCTCTTTTAAGAGCGTCTAGAATTTCCATATTGTGGAATGATGAGATGACACTTACTGTAAAAAAACAAAAAAACTACGCCATCCTTCAATGGCGTTATTAGTTCTTGGCAAACCAGCATTGACTCTCTCAAAGCAAGACCATATCCATAATGCGAACCTGTATTGAATTCTTCTTTAACAGCGTTCATAGTGACAAGCTCAAAATCTGATCTTACAGTTGTAAGCTAGGAACACTAGACTTAATTTGAGCAAACAATTATCTATAAGTGTCAGCCCTCTTATCTGGAAGTAATGCATAAACTATCGAAATGGTAGTTATTCTTAAAACCATGTACTGTATATAATTGTTCAAATAGTTGAGGTACAGTTTTAAATGTTCCATCCAAAGGTAAAGTTCACTTGACGCGAGTATGTTGAAATTATTCGAGTTGAGAAAATGAGCATTCTCTCATCGTAAGGGCCTGAATCATATAGCAAAAAATGTCCCCTTTATTAGTTTTTGTCTGTTCATTAGTGAAAACAATTTATCTTCTGTGAATGGGATTAGCTAAGCCGACTCTCTCATTTTCTCTTACATTGTGAATAGTCCTTTTTATAGAGCTTATCCCTGGTAAAGCTTACGCTACGCTTTTAATTAATTGCAAGGCAGCAGTAGAAATGACATAATGATCGGAATCACGAGTTTCTTTAGCATCTTGTTTTACACTGTTCATGAAACTACACACTTGGACTTTTACGGAATCACTAGAATGATTGTGTTTACGAGAAACTTTAATCACTTCACTGTGATTAGTTATTGCAAACTTATTGCCCTTCCAATATATTTTGGTTTCAACTTGCTTATCTTTTACAAATAGGAAACCATCAATTTTGAGCATGGTTTGCCTTCTTCACTTTCAATATATTCGCTCATCTTTGAAGGGTATGTAAAGAACTATTCCAAGGAAATGATGGATTTATCTGCACGAGCTAGCTTTGTAAGTTTTTCGACGCCGATAACGTACTGGCGCTGGTTCATTTCGAATAATTAGAACTTCGAGAAATTGCTCATTCGAATAACTTTTTTTGAGTAATTGTTTTAGAACAATTTTTAGATTAAATGAATTGACTTTGAAGTTTATTCCAATTGCAATTTTGTAAATTCTTCCACTCGCTTTCTATGGTTTGCATTCTCTAAATGAATATAATTGTTAATAAGGCTACAGCTCTCTTCGTGTCAATATCCATAGAAAGTATTAACGACATAGGAGCTCTCGCTGCTTAGTCGATACGGCCAATGATTTCTGACACCCGGAATAATCACCCCCACGACGGCATGTATAGAGCCAATCAAAACCGCTCTCATTTCCATTCATGTTAACACGGCACAGCATACCCTTGTTCTGGAACCCTCTGATGGATTACTAGTCTCCCTTATGTGTGCGTGTGTGTGTGTGTGTGTGGGGGGGGGGGGTTGTACCCACATACTGCTGAAGCGGAACGGGCATGCCCCCTGCGTTTAGGAATGGTTCCACCATCGATGGTTGGTATAACAACACCCAATACGACCCCACCCTCTCCATCAACGAGGACCGGCCCCTGGCGCATTTGGGCTTGCCAATGATTGTTATTCTGATCTTTGTGTGCATTTCATTATCCGGTGAAGGGATCTTGGCCGGAATGCGAAGGACGAATGGAGCGCCTCCATAGGAATTGATTGGCTCAATTTATGATCAGCTCGCGCAATACCGATCCCGCCTCTTGGATCGTGTCGCAAGAGGCAGCTAAACCCAGATAGTGGGGAGTCGCGTTCCCGAATTCTTTGTGTTGCAGAACACAATACCAAATGGTGGTCTAGTGGAGGTTTGGGGGACTCGTCCAGTCAATACGACTAATTTGTGTTCAGGTGGAAAAAGAAATCGGAGTAAGGGTATGAGGAAGCGAAGGCGCAATTGCAGACGACGCTTGGTAAAGCAGGTGAGGATGAATGCATAGAAGGAGGCGAAAAAGGCAAGTGATTATTTAGTTCAATAAAACAGCTACTGAAGCCTTTGGAAGGAACATGAATGAGGATCCGCATAGCAACAGGAAGTGAGTTGGGAAACTGATAAGAAAAGGGGAAGTGTACAAATATCAAGGAATATAATGGAACGGCCCTTGTGAGGGACGAGGAAGTAAAAAGTATAATTGTAAGAGTATAGGGGTGGATCAAATACAATTGTATTTGTATTTGAATTGTATTTAAATACAATTTTTATGTATTTATATTTTTATTTGTATTTTGGCATGCAGAGAAATAAGTATTTTGTATTTGTATTTCGAGTCTAAGCCATTTGAGGAGGATATGCAAACTCAGAGAGAGAGAGAGAGAGAGAGAGAACCAGGATTTATGAGCTATTATAAAACTGGTTATATCTGGTACGCGCTGAGTGCGCGCGTCGCGCGAACGCGTGAGAGTTTTCTAGAACATTCTCGAACGTTCAGGAATGATCAGCGCAAAAACTGTAGGGTATACGGCGTGTGAACGGCGTACTTTCATTCAGTCTTTATTTAAATAGTGATGTGTAAATAATACTCTCTCTCTCTCTCTCTCTCTCTCTCTCTCTCTCTCTCTCTCTCTCTCTCTCTGTTGTTCAGTGGGTTTATTATCATAATAATAACACACAATAATGTGTATTAATTGAATGTTTAATTATTGATAGAGACATTCTCTTGGGTTAACTCATTGATTTATCTTTCTGTTTCTCTTTTATTAAGTTTAATTTTAAAGGTAATGACATAACATAACATAACATAATTACACGGATGACAAAAGCCACAAGGGCCTATCAAAGGTCATCCGCATCCGTCAAAACCCACCCACAAAAAGCACCATCACCAGGGAAAGACAAAATCAAAGTCCCCCACAATATAATATAACAGATGACAAAAGCCACAAGGGCTCATCATAGGTCATCCGAGTCAAGCGGCCTCTTTTTCAAGGCACCCAAACTCCCAGGAAAACTACATCCAGAGGATTGCATGCAGAAACAAGGGTATCGCCAATCAAGGCCTGTCAAGAACTAAATCATGCAGCTATAGATATATACAAACAATATTAATATATACAAAACTTAGGAACCATCACAACCTTCCCTTCCCATAAACTCATCCAAAATACTCTTAAATACATTTAGATTTGGACTACCTACTACCGTACTCCGCGGCAATTTGTTCCACAAGTCCACCACTCTATTGGTGAAAAAATACTTTCTTAAATCCAACCTACACCCTTGCTTTTTAATTTTCAAGTGGTGACCTCTAGTCCGATTTCCATCATCTAACTCAAAAAACTTGCAAACATCCAATTTATCTATCCCAGAAAAAAATTTAAAGAGCTCAATCATATCCCCTCTCACACACCTCCTTTCGAACGAGAACATATTTAATACCCTCAGTATATCTATATATTCAAGGTGCCTCAGGGAAGGAATAATATTTGTTGCACTGACTCGAGAAGGTTAATATCGTATCTAAAATGTGGGGACCAGACCTGTATACAGTACTCTAGATGTGGCCTAACATAAGAGTTATAGAGTTGAAGAATAACCTCCTTACTTTTGTAACTGACATTTCTCTTAATGAAACCCAGCACTCTATTTGCCTTATTTCTTGCTTCAATACACTGCTTAGAAAACCTTAATGACTTATCTATTACTACTCCTAGATCTTTCTCATCCTCTACTGAGCTCAGCCAATGCCCATCCATTTCATAGTTAAATTCTCTATTATCTTTTCCCACGTTAATAACTTTGCACTTATCAAGGTTGAAAGTCATTTGCCACTTATGTGCCCAGGATAACAATTTATTTAAATCCCCCTGCACTTTAAAATTATCATCAATATCTTTAACTACAGCTGCTAATTTGGTATCATCCGCAAAAAATGACACTTTATTATTAAATGCCTCCCCAAGATCGTTTATATAGATGACAAATAATAATGGACCGAGAACTGATCCCTGAGGAACCCCACTGATAACATCCCTCCACTCTGACTTTACACCATTTAGCACTACCCTTTGCTTCCCATCTTTCAGCCACTCAGCTATCCAATTTGAAACACCCCCACATATCCCAATCATTTTTAATTTATGAACTAGTCTCCTATGTGGTACCTTAACAAAAATGCTTTACTAAAATCCAAGTAAATTGCATCTACATTCTCCCCATCTTTTTTTCCTTTTCACACAGATTTGTATATATTTTTAAGTTACTTTTAATCTATTAGGTTTGTGTTTGTTTTAGCCACTTTATTTTCTTTGGTTGATCTTATTTTATTGTTTTTTTCACTTAATATTTTATGGGGCTTTTTAAATTGCTCTTTTTTTAGATTTGTTATTAACCACTTTATACTTTTGTTTCTTTATTGTGATGTTTCAATTTTATTTTTAGTTGTTTTTTTCTTTCTTAACATTCTGTTTTAGTACTCAGATATATGATTTATGATAAGGTAAATTTAAAAGAAAACAAGTATATAGGTTTATTTATAATAATATAGGAATTGAAATATAACCTAAATTTAACTTAAATATAGCTCATATTTATTATATAACCTTCTATTGAATTGGTACATGAAAAAACCCCAGTAAATATATAAAATCTGAATCTACAATATTTGAATCTACTAAATAATAATTACATGAACTTCATCAACTCATTCCTGGGAGCTAAACTCGCGCATCATTGATTGCGATCAGTTTATAGAGCGACATACAGCTGTGAACATCGCTACAGCATATGAGGATATAGTCACTAGATTCGGGATTCGTGGCAAGGTGAGGAAGGTGGTTGCAGACAATGCCTCGTCTATGGTGAGAGCATTTGATGTTTGTCTACCAGGATTATATGGAAATAAAGTAAGAAATGAAAGTAGCGGTGAAAATGAAGACACCACTGACCTTGGTATTTTGGAAGAACTTGCACACACACAACAACTCTGCATACGAGATGCCTTCAATGATTCCTGTGTCAGAAACAGTGCAATTTCAACTGTGATGTACAGGTGTTGTAGTATTGTAGCTGTAATACGTCGATCTACTGTGGTAGCACCGTTCTTGGAAAAGATTGGGCTTTCACTGCAGTCTGCCAAGGCTACTCGATGGAACTCTCAACTGACAATGCTTAAGTCAGTTCTCAAGGAAACCGACGGAGTCAACTCAGCTATTCGTCTCCTAGAATCGAACCGAACTGTAGAAGAGTTGAAAGGAATGGAAATAGCAATGCTGAAAGAAAGAAGTGACACAAGTTTTGGAACCGTTCCAAGAGGCGATGGCGCAAATGGAAGGAGAAAACATGGTTACACTTTCTTGCGTTGCACCAGTCGTATTTGGCCTTGAGCACAGCCTCAAACTATTCACGGAAAGTAAACCGATCTACTGCTTTAACTTGGCAAATGCACTACAGTCTTCTATCAAGAAGAAGTTGCATCCATTTCTTGAGAGGACTGATGCCATTGCCGAAGCTCTCGTGGACCCCAAGTTTAAGCTGGCATGGATGCCATGTAAGGAAAAGGATTCGAGGATTGTGGACTTAATTCTTTCCGAGTCAACTCAATCGACTTTGAATAAGAAAGTAATTCAAGAGAGTGAACCTTTCGTCTCCATGAGCATGAATCAAGACGAGGCTAGCGTGAGTGCAAAACGACCTCGTCTTTTTGCCTACATGCTTCCGGCTAGGCAAATGATGGCAAGTGCATCAACAAACGACACTACAGTGGTGATGGCAGAACTTGAAACGTACCTAGGAAAAGGTTCCTGCCTTTTGATGTCAACCCACTGAGGTAATGGCGTGATACAAAAAGCTTCAAACTTTGAAACCATTCTAAGAATATTGTAGGCTGCTGTGCCACGTCGGCACCATCTGAGAGAGTGTTTAGCAGAGCTGGCAATTTTTACACTCCCGAGCGAGCAAAACTCGGCCCGGAAACCTTCTGGGCATTAATGATGATAAAATGCAGCAATTATGATATGTAAAATGTAAACTTGAGTGAAAAAAGTATGTTTGTTTTTTGTATAATTTCAAGAATATTTTGGGGGGTATTTTTAAAATCTGGAATAGGAGTATTTGTATTTTTATTTGAATTTTTTGAACCACTATTTGTATTTGTATTTTTAGATTTTTAAATAAAAGTATTTGTATTTGACTTATAAAAATCAGTATTTGATCCAATTGTGTAAGAGTACTTGTGATGATGTTTATAATGTGGCTAAGTCAGAGTAGGCGAATAAATATGATTGGATTCAAGGGTAAAAACTAAGTGTTGTTTTGGGCCATGGAGCCGATAAATCATCAAGAGGTCGTTAATTCTATGAGTAGTTTGGTGGATGATTAAAATGAAGTGCTGACGAGTACAAACACGTGATAAACACGAAGTGCTCTAAATAATGCCACTACTTTTACATCTTAACATTGAATTGATGAGATTAGTTTGGTTTGGTAAACTATATCTCTAAAACTGGTCATATCAAGTAAATGCTAAGCTCTCAAAGATTGGCTTTATTCACATATATTTATTTCACTATCATTTGCATACACTCTCAAATGCTTGTGGATCCTCTCAACTTACCAACACTGACACTCGAAGTTGTAGAAGACAGGAGTGACGCAGCATTGCAATGGAGTCCTTGAATATAATGACTGATATTTGTATTTGTAAAGAATTGTGCTAAAATAATTCACAATGATTAAAATTGGTGAACAGCTTACTATATACAAACGTTTTAAGTATAAGACCATTTTTTTAAGGATGGTACTCTCCACAAAGTTTAGAAGTTTAACCTTTGCTTTGTTCTATTTTGATCAAATTTATATTTAAATGTTTCGAATTTCAATGAACTGGCAGCAATGAGGAATGTTTAAGGCAACAATTTATTAAGTTTACAGATGAAACCCTCTTCACGCAGACTAGCAAGTTACGGGGTGTTAAATTCTCTCATATATATAGGAGGGGTGGTCAATAAGTTTTGCGAATCCGTAGGGCAAAACAGAGGAAGGGGGATGGCTGTTTGTGGGGGTGTTAGGACAAGTTATGACAAGTCAGGATCTGCAGCCGCACACTTCTGCCTCGTCTATTTAAGAAGCCGTAGCTGATCGCAGATCGTCAGTCACAAATTTTTCAACAATGGAGAAGGTTGAGCACCGCGCAGGGATCAAATCTTTGACCAAGGGGCAAGAAGCAAAAGAGATCCATGAACGCATGGTTGCAGTGTACACCAACACCGCCATGGTTGTAAGTCCATGAAGATAATCCTCGTCCAGGACGCCCGTCAGACGTGACCAACGAGGACAATGTGGCCCGTGTGGAGAGGATCATCCTCGAAAATCGACAGGTGAAGGTCGAAGAGATCGAGCGAGAACTTGAAATATCACATGAAAGTGTTATCAACATCATCCACGACAATTTGTCCATGACCAAGGCCTCTACCCGTTGGGTCCCTAGATACCTCACGAAACCTGACGCCCTATGATCGAATTCAACGTCGTCAAAGTTCGGAGGAGCTGCTGCTCCTGTACAACCAAGACCCGGCGGTATTCGAGTCACGCATAGTGACAGGTGATGAAACGTGGGTCCATCACTGGGATCCCGAGACCAAGCTCGAAAGCATGGCGTGGAAGCACAGGGGCTCTCCGACCCCCATCAAGTTCCGGACCCAACCCTCAGCCGGGAAGATCATGGCCACCATCTTCTGGGATTCTGAGGGAGTGTTGATGGTGGACTATGCGCCTCGTGGAAGGACCATCACAGGCCAATATTACACCGAGGAACTAGCTGGGTTGAAGAAGTGCATCCATCAGAAGCGGCGCGGCAAGTTGACACGCGGTGTCCTGCTCCTCCACGACAATGCCCCTGTCCACAAGGCCAGAGTTGCACAAGCTGCCCAGCGCGAGTGCGGATTCGAGGAGCTCAACTATCCCCCCTACAGTCCAGATCTGGCCCCTAGCGACTAGTTTTTATTCCGCCAGCTCAAGGCTGCACTGCGTGGAGGCCGGTTTGGGGACGATGAAGATGTCCAGCTCGCTGTCCAGGAGTGGATTGAACAGCAGTCGGGAGATTTCTGATTGTCGGGAATTCGAAGCCTCAGGGACAAGTGGCGCAAGTGCATTGAAGTCGAGGGTAGTTATATTGGAAAATAATAAAACACTTTTCCTCATATCTCGTTTCCTTATATCCGAATTGCAAAACTTATTGACCGCCCCTCGTATATATATATATATATATATATATATATATATATATATATATATATATATATATATATATATATATATATATATATATATATATATATATACGTGTGAATTTGGGCAGTATATTTTCATTATAGCATGTTTTATTATAAGCGACCGCTAGTTTCGAATTAATAATACTTTTTTCAATCTTCTCGATTTGTCTTATATTTGCCGTTTCTTCATTGTTTAACCTGTGGATAAGCGTACCGAAGTTCATCGGAGACTGATTTTTGTTATTTTGCCAAAGGTAGAAGAAAATTAATGTAATTTAGCACTTTCTTTAATTTAACTGACGCGTTTCGATACATCGAGTACCATCTTCAGAGTTACAATGGGGATTTATTACAAAGTATTCAGTTTCAATGTTACAAAATGTGTTAACAAAATTACGAACGAAGCTCTACACGTATAGGCAGGTTGGATCCAGGTGATAAAAGGGCGGAGAAGTAGGTAGGCAGAGAGAGGGGGGAAGGAATTAAGCTGCTTGCCAGAGGGAATTAGTGGGTTTTCACGGTCCCTAAGCGTATCCTGGGCTGAAATCACCTATAATTTTCTTCATTTGCATGTTTCCGGGTTGTTTGATGATCTGTTCAATGATTTGGTTTACCTTCTTCTTAATATCGTCGGTGGGGTTCTTCGAGATTTTTCGGAATTTGCTTTGATGGTGATGTCTCTGTTATTTTTAAATTAAAATGGACAGATGGTACTTCTCAGAACCCCAGAAGAACAGGAATACGGATATTATAAAACTATTCTACAAGAATACTATGAACACAGAACACCAAGCAGATGAAAGAGCCATCAAGGACATTATAGACCGAGGAAAAAAACAATAAACGCCGAGAAAAAGATCGCACTAATTATCTACTATCAAAATAGACGTACTTTAACCCCCTTCATGAAAAATAACCCCAAACCCAAGCTACAACCGAAACAAAGGACACATCTGATATACGAGTACACATGTAAACTAGGAGACTATAAGCTACTACCTAACTCCTATATCGGCATGACCGAAACCACTCTCTCAAACGGTACATCTAAAAAACATGCACAGGAAGTACACGGAACATGCCTCAACCGATAAATGATAGAAGAAAACACCAAAATTTTAAACTATGCTCCCAACGGGCGTCAACTGCTCTTCCTTGAAGCTATATATATATATCCAAGAGAAACAACCGAATTTAAACATAGTCTAACTCCAATAAAATCCTGCCTAGCGTAAAAAAAGCAAACAGAGGGACAGGTGTACTCAGAGCTGCACCTAGCCATTAATCCCCTCTGGCAAGCCGCTTAATTCCCCCCTCCCTCTCTGGCTACCTACTTCTCCGCCCTTTTATCACCTGGATCCAACCTGCCTATACGTGTAGAGCTTCGTTCGTAATTTTGTTAGCACATTTTGTAACATATATAAACTGAATACTTTGTAATAATTCCCCATTGTAACTCTGAAGATGATACTCGATGTATCGAAACGCGTCAGTTAAATTAAAGAAAGTGCTAAATTACATATATATATATATATATATATATATATATATATATATATATATATATATATATATATATATATATATATATACATATTGTAGAAGTCTAAATACCGCGTGCATAGGTGTACGCAGAAAAACTCCGATACCAGCTGAGTGTTCTCTCGTATCTCTAAACGCACCTCTCGCCTCGAATTCTCCGTCGCCTTTTTTCGCACCGCCGTAAACTCCGAAATGGCTCAAGGGCGTGAAATACCCTCGGTCCAAAGATGAAAAAAAGGTCTTTCGCACGACGAAACGGATTTTACGAGATTTCGATTCTCTCTCTCTCTCTCTCTCTCTCTCTCTCGATTCTGCTCGTGAGAGAAATAAAAGGAAGACTTCTCCCTGGAATCATGCAGAAGCTCTTGGACCTACGTCGAGTTTGTGTGAAACTCGATCTACATAGGAAACCGTTCGCCCGCTGCAAGGAAGGAACTTCTCGGGCAATTGGTTGTTGCCGTCACGCTACTTGTAGGTGCTAAACTTCTCACAGCCCCCCCCCCCACCTTCAGAGTCCGAGGTTACACAGGACCTCCCTTTGCGGATTACCCTAGACGTAGCTAGGTAATCGGTTTTGGCTACCCACTCCAGGAGCCGAATAATTGGACAGGTACTTCAAAGAAAAAGTCCGATTTGAGTCATCGTTTGGCTCACCTTCGTGATCCTGCATAAGTTCAGCATATCACCGGTCTAGGATTACCCTCTCATTCGGTAACCTCGGACGGCCGGACTAGGTGCGATCATCGTTACCAGAAGATCTTCACCGCCCCCCTTAAAAAATACTTACGAACTCAAAGGTATCGTTAATTGAATTATCCCCTCCCATAACTTCACCAGTTTATTTGTGAACTAGAATTCTCATCCCGAGCCCATACCCTCGAATATTAGAAGTGCTTACTTAATTCAGTGTTTAACTCAATAATAATATTCCCTTCGTTCTGTCTGGTGTCATTAAGACGCAAACATCCCAGTGAGTAATCTGCAAGTAACCCCCACGACATTTTGTAGACTTATTTATTCAGTGCAAGATTAATCCTATTTATATTTATATACGCTGTTGCTTATTTCAAATTTATGTACATTAAAGATTATTTTTGTATATGTGTGTTTAACTAATTTGGACGATCCTTTGGCAATTATTAAGCAATCCACTCGACTTAAATCTCAATATTCCACCGACCCACCCATGGTTGGCTTTTACTGAGTGGGGAACACACTCAGGGGATCATCATCTTAGTTTTGATCAAAAGGGTACGCACCGGGGTTATTTTTATTCACCGGAAGTGGCTAAGGTAGGTGTATTGGATACGCTTCACATCCGCTTCACCTCGGTGCGGTAATAAAATATATGTCCAGGAAGTGGGACTTGGATTATCCACTCACTAAAACCTCGATATAATATATATATATATATATATATATATATATATATATATATATATATATATATATATATATATATATATATATATATATATATATAGAAGAAGGAGCAAATGCAAGTTCTGCGGGTGATAACAACCACCACAGTGCTTTCGCCATATTTATTTTCTGCCTTTCAAAACAATTTTGAAGACAGAAATAAAGGTGCAGAAACCTTGCATTGCAGACTATATTACAATATAGTACAGGAAAGAGAAATTTGACGGAATGAGCAATGAGACAAGAAACAGGAGTTTTTTAAAGGGAAGAGAAAGGGACATTAGAAAAAGACTAAGATATTTTTAGAAGTTTGACTAACATAGAATAAATTACAATCCAAACAAGGTATACTATATATTACATTATTATCTTTCCTTGAGTTGTGTCTTATTAAAAAAATTTTTAATGTATAATTGTATTTAAAAATTATACCTATATTAAGTTGTTTTAACATTGGTACTGCATACAAGAAATTATCATGGTAGGGTAAAAATAATATGTTGTGTACAGGTTCTGTTTTCCCTAACTTGCTGTTATAGAATGTTTTTTTAGCTTTATTAAAGCAGTTTTTCAAAAAATATTTCGAGTAACATAGATGATTAAAGGCAATTTCTTCAATTTTCGTATTTTTTTTATCTATATAGTCAGGACTACATATTCTGAGTGCCCTTAGATACATGGAAGAAAATACTGATGTTTTAAAATTTTCACAGTGACCTGTATAAAAATAGACATATGATAAATTATTTGTCGGTTTCCTGAAAATAGAAAAGTTAAACCTGTCTGGTTGTCTAATTATTAGTACATCTAGGAAAGGAAGGCTATTATTTTCTTCTTTTTCTAAAGTAAATTTAATTGACGGAACCAATGAATTAATAAATAAAAGAAAACCATTCGTTAAAATCTTCCTTTAGAATTCCCAGGACATTGTCTACATAGCGGTACCAAACAATTCGAGTGGACCAAACCGGTGGAATCAGCCTCGTTTCAAAATACTCCATATATATATTAGGTTGAGGAATAAGTTCTTGCGAGTTTTTTTAATGTTGTGTTGATTTAATTTTTGTTGACGTGATTTGTGCACATATTAAGAAACAATAATAAATAATGAGAGCAAAATTTGAAAAGGTTAGGCTACGTCTATTAACAGCGTAGACTATTAGGCTTTAGCTTAGGCTACGTCTTGAAGTTGAGTAATAAGTCATTGCGGTTTATTTAAAAGTTATGTTAATTTAATTTTTGTTCTGTACCCTCAAAATGGAATGTCAAGTTGAAAGAAAGGCGCATTTTCGACACTTGTTGTTATTCATTTTCAATCGAGACGGGAACAATGCAAACGCAGCTAAAGCTCGTCGCGATATTTTTGCTGTGTACGGAGAAAATGCTTTATCAGAAAGGACAGCTCAATGGTTGTTTTCACGTTTCAAAAACGGTCATTTCAATCTTAATGACGAAGAACGTTCTGGTCGCCCCCTTAAGTTGGATGAAGATCGATTGAACGACCTTCTTCATGAAAATCATCGTCAATCGACTAGAGAATTGGCTGTACAATTGTCGTGTGATCAGAAAACTGTAGTGAATCACCTTCATTCGATGGAGAAAGTTAAAAAAACTCAGGGCATGAGTTTCGCACGCTTTGAGCGAAAGCAACAAACTTCAACGCTCCACGATTGCCGCAGGTTTGCTTGCTCGTCACAAGGCTACTCGTGGATATAAAGACAGATTTCTTCACCGCATCATCACTGACGACGAAAAGTTGTGTGTTTATGTTAACATGAACAATCGAAAACAATGGCTTAGCCCCAATAAAAAAAACACTTCCGCGATTAAAGCAAGGACTTCATCCACGAAAGACGATGCTGTGTGTGTGGTGCGATTGTGAAGGCATCAATCTTTATGAGCTCCTTGCGAACAATGAGATTGTCAATGCAGAACTCTACGTTCAACAAATGTATCGACTCGCCGAAGCTATTCGTGAAAAGCGACCTAATCGACGTTATGGAGTCCTTCTGCAACAGGACAATGCTCGTCCTTACTTTGCCAATATGACAAAAGACGCCATCCAAACGCTTAATTGGAAAATCCTGTCGCATCCTCCATATTCGCCAGACTTGGCTCCATCGGATTTTTTATCGGTTCCGATCGCTCTCCAACAATTTGCGCGGTGTTTCGTTCAATACTGATGTGAAATTAAGAACCTGGTTAGACGAATTCTTCGAGTCAAAATCCAGAGATTTTTATTGCAGAAGCATCGAAAAACTAGTTGAATGTTCGGAATAAGTCTTAAATAATAACGGAGAATACATTATTGATTAAATTGCATATTGTTATCAATTAAAAATAAGTTTTTTTTCTAAAATTGTTAATGGCAATGAATAAATTGATAAAACCGCAAGAACTTATTCCTCAACCCAATATATGTGACAATAAGGGAGATAAGGGATTATCTATAACTATACCAAACACTCGTTCGTAGAACTTGCCATTGAAACTAAATTTACATTTTTTAAAGCATAAACAAATGAGTTGAATGATCGAGTTGGACGGTAAAGGCAAATCATAAGAGTTTAGAACACCAGCTAGGAAATCCAATAAGGCATCAAAGGTCACTTTAGTGAATAATGAGGTAACATCAAAACTGACTAATCTCAGGTCTGATGTTACATTCATATTGTCTAACTTATTGCAACGATCAAATGAATTTTATTTTTTATATGCGAGGGTGATATGGATCCTAAGATTGAAAAAAGTAAATTTACTAGATATTTTGAAAGTTTAAATTGAATTGACTCAGTTGCACTGATGATTGAGTCAATCCAATATAAACTCTCAAAATATCTAGTAAATTTATTTTCTCCGATCTTAGGCTTCAAGTCTCAGTAGGGGTCGCTTTATACACCGCATCTCCTCTGTTTGAAGTAGTCATCGTGGCTCTACCACGCGCTGCCTATCTTAACTGCCAAGCTAGTTGCTATGCACCGCTCGGTACTGGAGATAACGCGTTGTGCCCGGTTCGGAGGAAGGATTATGATCTTTAGCGACTCACAAAGCGCCATGAGTGCTCTCGGGGCATTTGAATCTACACACCCCTTGGTTCGCGGTATCCGCGAGCTGGGCTAATGTCGAGATTATCTTTTGCTGCGTCCCTGGACATGTGGGAATTGAGGGGAATGAGGGCGCCAAAGAGTCCGCGAGGACTGGGCAACCAGACCAGCGTTTCGCTGTTTCTTACACCGACTACATTGTATGAATCAGGGCAGTCATCCAGTTAGCTTGGTAAATAAGATGGGAGGCGGTCGAAGGGAACCTAAAGTTGCCTGCCATTGCGCCGCAACTGTTAACATGGACCTACCCCACAATGCCGTGACGGCTTCAGGTTGCTTTCTGTCGTCTCCGAATTGGACACACTCGCGGGACACACCGCTAATTTAAAGAGCGCAAGTTCGCGTCTTATTGTGACGAGTGCGTTGTTCCCCCAGACTGTTCGGCACATTTTTGCTGAATGTCCCAGTCTGGGTGATGTTCGCGCACGTTACCTGTCCCGGTACCACGACGAGCGGGATCGCTACCGCTTGTCCCTTGTACTCGGGGGGACTGATTCGTGCACACAGGCTTGTGGACTATCTGACTTTTTGGAGGAAGTTGGGCTCCTCTATTTAATTTGACTCTCATCGTGGTAGGTAGCATGTTCCCCTTGTTTTTTTTTTTGTTTGTTAGCTTGTTTTGTATTGATGTTTTTTTGAGAATTTTAAAATAGCCTGGTACTAGGCTAAAATTTCAATTACGCTCAATTATGCTCTTGAAGAGAGTCGCCAGATGGGCAAATTGGAAAAACACACCACCCCTTATGACTACACACACACGAACTGAGAAGAGTTCAGAAGACATCTGTACAAACACACCACACAACTTAAACCTCCAGAACACCGACCCTACACCTAAAGACACCCACTGGAACACACTCATGGATGCAATAAACACAGTAAGAAACCTGTACGCACCAAGTAAGATACACACATGCATCAAACACTTCACATTCTACATAAGTACACAGAGAATCATCACCATGTAGAACAATCAGTACGATCAAGGCCCACACCAACACATCACACTCCTTCGCGCGACCTGAACAGAGTTGCCACAATGAGAGAAAAGCTGCCGCTTGGGCGACTTCTCAACAGAACTGGCGACTAATTTTTTTTTATATGGGCTGTTTGCCTCTTTTAGGGCTACTTCTGATATTTTATAGGCTACTTTAGGTGACTTCTGGGTAAATAAATAATTTGTATCTATTGTAAATCCTATTATTTATTGTATCTGTGAATTTTAAATAAAATTTAAAATTATAACATGAATTTGGAATTTTCTGCAGTTGTTGCAGCTGAAGCTGCAGACAGTTGACCTGTTAATAATATTCTCTGCATAAATGTTGACACAGGTTACATCCCAATACAGACTCTTTCCATTCCTAAAAGGAAACATTGTTATCCCATCCGGACGCTTACCATCTCCTCGGTCAAGTCCAACTGACTCCAAAACAGTTGAATGCATTTGTCATTCGTTGCATTTAGCTTGCTCACATGCGTCTACAGAGTTGCCTTCTAATATAGACTACTTAATGAGAGAAACTTATAACTGGCTTTGCAGATCAGATCTTCGAAATGAAAAATACATCTGGGACACGTTGGGGAGTTAGGAGTGAATGCGTTAAAAGGATTCTTGATCAATGGGATGCTTTGAAATTACACTTTCAAATGGTTTCATCAACTTGTGATAAGTATTTTGCCAGGGAATTATCTAAAACGTACAATGATGAAACCAATAGACTATATTTAACTTTTTTGAGGCCTGTTTTATGCGAATTTGAACAAATTAATTTGCCCTTTTCTAAAAGAAATGGCTGATCATTTAAGCATTCTTGATGAATTATGCAACTTCACATTATCACTGCTTAAAAGAGTTTTGCTTGCTGAATTTTTGAATCTTGACCAAGATTTAAATAAAATAAAAAAAATGATTTTGGCTATGAATTTTCAAACCTTTTGGCAAATAAAATGACATCAAATGAAATGTCTTGTGAGCAAACTTTAATACTACCAGGCAATGGCTTCGCTACTAAGATTAAAATTTAAAATCTAAAAAAAAGCAGCCATGGTTAAATTTTTATAAATTTTCTGAACTTCGCCAATTATAATAATTTTAAAAAGGAACTCGAAACTAAATTTTCCCCCTTTCAAAAATATCACGTTGCTAAAATATAGAGTTATAGAAGATATATAAAAATAAATTTTCTAAACTTCACCATTTGTAATTCTTTGGGTTTTAAAAAAATTCAATAAATTTCGATACTTATAATTATTTCTGAACTTCACAATTTTGTTTTTGGATATTAGAAAAGAATTATTAGAAATAACCTAAAAAAACGAGTCATAACCAAACTAAGATGAAATTATTATTCAAATACTCAAAAAAATCCCCTTCTTAAATAATAGAGTTAGTGAAGGTGATGATGATGATGATAATGATGGAAAGAAAGATGTTTAAAATGTTTAAAAAGAGCCTGACAGGAGCTTCTTCCTCGAATACCTGGAAATGCTGCAACACTTCAAAAAGTTCGAGGCTTATCTCCCAGTATTCGCTTAAGTCCTACTCGTCCTTCATTTTCGACTCTTCCCTTGACTTTGGCTGATGAAACAAAAAATTGGAGAAATTGAGGACCAATGAAGGAAACTATTATCAATAGATTGGACAAGTATTTTCCCACATAATATTCCAACCGATACATCAAAGCTTTGGTGCAAGGTGTCAACTATTAAAAATGCTGTTGGAAATCCTTCAGTTATACGAAATATCGAAGTTCGCATTGGGCTTATGTTGCTTGCCGATCAGCAAAACACAAGTAAGCGACATTCTGGAAGTGGGCACAGAAATGTTACGCATCAATTATAGCAGATTAACTAATTTAGTGCAGCAGTGGAGGAAAATTCGAGGAAAATATATGCTAATGAGATCTGCTTCTTTTGAAGACACTTAACTTCCGTTCTAAAAAGACGTCCTATATAGCGATTCTAATTGTAACAATGGGAGGTTCCGCGAGATGTCATGAACTGTCTAAAATTCACTTCCGGCGACTCTGTATAAATACTAACGCATCAGTCTGGGAAAAACTAGTATTTTGCCAAGAGGAAACGACGCATAAGGTAAGGCCTGATGACTCTTAATGCTGGCCGGTGTGTAGGCGAGAAGTAGGTTGTGATAAATGTTAAATATTGACTAAAACATTCATTGTCCTCCTAATAATTCCAGACTTAAATAAGACCCAGTGCCCTGATTGCTTGCATGGTCCTTACGAGTGTCTATTTTGTCTCTCCTTATAGCGGCTTTCTCTCGGCCTCTCATAACCCAAGAGCACAAAGACAGGAAAATAAAAGAGAAAAGAATTTCTCCTAAAGGGGAGAATTTTCTACACTGCCATTTTAATTTTTTTTTTAATTTAGGAACCTATCCGGCGACTACCCACTTGGGCACAGGTCGCCGCACTAACGACAGCCTAGCACTAGGCTACTTTAAAATAAGAATATGCAAAAAACAATAGCAATAAAAAAGAGAAAATGGCAACAAGAAAGAAAACAAGGTCCGGCGTCGGGGGCCGGCCTCCCCCAAAAGGTCTATAAGTCTACCAGTGAATATGCACGAACTCATCCCGAGTACAAGGGACAGGCGATAGCGACCCCACCCATCACGGTACCGGGACAGGTAACGTGCGCGGAGATAACCCAGACTAGGATATTCAACAAGAATGTGCCGAACAGTCAGGTGGACAACGCAGTCTTCACAGTAGTGCGCTGGCGAGCACTCCATCAAATTGCGGTGTGTCCCGCAAGTGTGTCTAATTCGGAGACGACAGAAAGCAACCTGAAGCCTTCGCGGCATTGAAGGCTAGGTCCATGGGAACAGTCACGGCGCAATGACACGCAACTTTAAGTTCCCTTCGACCGTCTCCCATCTTCTTTGCCAAACAGCCCGAAGAGCTGCCCGTATTCCTGCCATGTAGTCGGTGTGAGGAAGAGCAAAACGCTGGTCCTATCGCCCAGTCCTCGCGGACTATTTGGCGCCCTCATTCCGAGTAATTCCTACATATCCAGGAACCTAGCAGAAGATAATCTCGACATCCGCCCGGCTTGCCAAAACTGTGGCGTCCGGGATATCGCGAACCAGGGAAGACAGAGATTCCAATGCCCCGAGAGGATTCAGGGGGCTTTGAGAGTCTCCGAACCGGGCACGTCGCGTAATCTCCCGTACCGAGTGGTGTATTGCCACCAGCTGGGCTGTGAGGACAGACGCAGCGCCTGGCAGAACCCCGCTGACTTCAAAAAAAGGGGATAAGGCGTGGAAGCCGACCCCCTCTTGGGACTTGGAGATATTTGTATACACTGGCACGGTTCCAGCGTGACACGAGGTGTGCTCCCAAAAGGTCGAAAGCAATACTCCCGGCGTTGTAGAGGCGTGGCAACAAATAGCCAAAGGTGGTACCCTCTAGGGTGGCGTCCTGGGCAGAACCAGAGGCGCCACCGGCACGAGAGCTATATATAGCTTTCAAGGGATTTTCCTACCCCTAAACTCACAGAACTTAGGGTATGAGTGCCGTCTCTCGGCGGCATAGGCACCGTCGAAATCAGCCGCAGATGCAGTGAGAGCTGTTGGCGACGGAGGGGGCATCGGACTCGCGCGTAACGGCGAATAATGCACTGTGCACGGCGTAGAGTGAGTGGAATCCTCAGCATCGACTAGTAAGCTTTCAATGGGGGAAGTGCGGAAAGCACCGGTCGCCAGGCGAAGGCCAGTGTGGTGGATCGACTCCACCTTCCGCAATACACGCTGAGCTACAGATGCATAAAACTCGAAACCGTAGTCGAGCTTCGAACGAACAAAGGACCAATAAAAAAGTAAGGCAGTAGCCCTATCAGGGGCCAAAGCAATGGACGTCACGAAACGGAAAATATCCATGGCGAGGGTACAAGAGACTCTAAGGCTGCAAATATGAGCCTCCTAGGTGAGGCGTCGGTATATTACAACACCAAGGAAACGGTGCGATTCAACCAGTTGTATGAGTACCCCATTAAGAAACAAGTCTGGGTCAGGGTGGAGCCGTTGATGGCGGGAGAAGTGCACCACCTTAATCTTGGCCAAGAAAAACCGAAAGCTGTGCGGTTCGGCATAGCGAGAGACGCGGTACAATGCCTATTGGAGTCGACGCTCCAGAGTTGCCATCTGGGCCGCGCCTAAAGAAATCGAAAGGTCATCCACGTAGAGCGCAGCGAGAACATATTCCGGCAGCACCGATGTGATGCCGTTGATGCAAAGGGAAAAGAATGCGACACTGAGGACACTTCCCTGCAGGACACCCTCTTCCTGCTCCTTTGGGCCGGAGAGGGCTCCCCCCACCCGTACACGGAATCGACGATTTCGCAAAAATTCAATTATAAAGACTGGGAGGTGTCCCCTAGCCCCCATCGTGTGGAGAGTCTCCATTATACCGTATCGCCATGCGCTATCATAGGCCTTCTCCAGATCGAAAAACACCGTGGCGTAGTGCTGTCTACGAAGGAAGGTCTCGCAGATGGCATTTTCCAGTCGGAGCCGAGCATCCGACGTTGAGTGGAACTTGCGGAAGCAGCACTGTGAGGAAGACAGATGGCCTCCGCTGTCCAGGAAAAAGGCTAATCTAACATTTACCAATTTCTCCATCAACTTGTACACGCAAGAGGTTAGAGAGATTGGGCCGAAAGCGGCTCGAGTAGAGTGATCTCTCCCCAGTTTGCGAAAGGCGAGCACAGTAGCGATTCGCTAGAAATCCGGGAGGAGACCCTCCACCCAGATCCTGTTGAACAAATCTACGAGAAAAGCCGTGCCTTGCTCACCCAGGTGTCGAAGCACGGCGTACGGGACATCGTCCGGACCATGGGCGGTGTCCGCGCACAAAGCGAGAGCGGAACGCAACTGACTCAGAGTAAACCTGTCGTTGAAGGGTTTTCCGCCTCTGGACGCGGGGTTCGAGATTGCGGTCCCATTCTCCTGGAGAAAGGGACGGGGGGGGGGGGAAGTCCTGCGACAACTTCCCCGAATCTATTTGACTCGCTGCTACACCACTTCTTGAGGGGTCTTCTCGTTAATTTAAGATACATATGCCCGCCAAGAAGAGCGGCGGGCGTGCTTCGAAATATACCGGAACCTAGCCCTAGCTAGGGCGGCGCTTATAACGCATGTAGGCATATCGCTTCTGCTTGAGGGCCGTCTCACATTCAGCTGACCACCACGGGAGTGGTCGTCGTGCAAAACGGCCAGACGTCCTAGGAATAGTAGATAGGCCCGTGGGCGATGAGGTTGCCGGAGAACTCAACGGCCTCATCTACCGACCTAAACTCCTCGACTGAGATAGAGAATACAGTCATTTCCTGAAATGCAGACCACCGCGCCCACGCCAAGCACAACTGGGGTGGGCTCTCGGGCGGTAGCGGCGTAGAAAATGATATTTGAATGGGAAAGTCATCACTACCATGGAGGGTATCGACCATAAGCAATCAAAATCAGGATGTGCATCCAGATAGCACAAAGATAGTTCGAGGCAGGAAAATGAAGCGGTTCTCGGGCAGTGATGGGTAAACTGATCCACATTTAGGACACCCATTTCAAGCTCGTCGATTAGGTCGGCAGGAGCTTGAACCCGGGGATTAATAGAGTAGTCTCCCCAGAAGGGGTAGTGACACAAATGGCTTCCCGCGGTAGCGATACTAACCGGCACGCACCGATTCTGGGAGCTTGTCACACTCAAACGTGACGAAGAATGTAGGGGTGGGTCTCGAGGCCCTTCCCTGTTTTCGCATCACACGTTCGACCTTGACCGCCCCATGGTCGGCCAGCTCTAAGGTGATGTCCTATATGGAGTAGTCCACGAGTTCCCTCGCATAAACTACTCCTTTCAAGAAGTTCATGATAGAGTGTGGCGTCACACTCACAGGCGTGCCATCAAGTGTCCGAAGGGCACTAATCATGGCTGCCTCGGAGGGATTCGACGCATTCGCCAAAAGGCTCTCGTCCGAGAAACGGGTCACCTTCGGCTCTCTACCAATCACAGTAGCTAAAGGTCTCCTCTGATGGACCATGTTGCCCTTAGCCAACATGCTGCTATCAGTGGAGCGAATAACCAGGATTGGTTTGAAGCCAACGGGCTCGAAAACGCCGGGTAGTCTCTGAATGAGGGGCCCCAATGTAATTGAGGCTCCGCTCCGCGCCTTAGCACTTTTGGTCTTAGTCAGGCTCCGCACCCAGGGGGGGCAGAGGAGCCGGATGTGCCGATCTTGGCTTGATCGCTTACCGAAGTGGCAGTAGACCCATCCGACCCCGCAGCCCCCGCAGATGGAGAGGAACCCCGAGTCTTTTTCTTGTTTTTTTTTTAGGAGAGGAGGGCGGGGAATGAACCCGCTTCGCCCCTCCACCGTTAGGAGCCCCCAGTCTGGAAAGACCCGCCTCAGCAAGGTCCTTCTCCGAGATGGATAAGGTCTTGGCGGTCGCAGGGGCACCAGCCAGAGGAGGAGATCCCACCCCTCCTTGTACTGCCTTGGAGACCTGAGCTGTTTGAGGAGGACCTTGCATAGGGGCGGACTCGAGTTCGCTGCTTAGCGCCGAGCCCGGATTCACCCCCATGGAAGGCCCTCCCATCTGAGGCTGGGTTGCCTCAAGGACCATGTCTATCTTGGGGGCGAGGGGGGGGAGAGGAGCTCCAGTTGGCGAAGCCATTACATGGTAATGATATATTTTAACTCGAGAATTTTTCTGGATTTTTTTTTTCTTTTTAAACAAAGTTTGTATTTACAAATTGCCCAAGAGCAAATTTCTGGATATGAACATAGCTATGGCCCAAAGTATTGACATTAGTTTATCCTAAGAGTATATTTTAACTTTAGAATTTTATTTTTAAACTGAATTGTGAAGTTCAGAAAAAAATAAAATGCGATTAGCGAATATTTTGGAATTTTTTTAAAAGAAAAGAAATTACAAATGTTGAATTCATAAAATTTAGGCATGGCTGTTTTGGGGGTCTTTCCCCCCGTATATTCGATGGTTTTATCAAAGCTATTTCTAAAATAGATTCTCAATTTTAATCTCTATCAGGAGGAACTAGCCAGTGGCGCTTAAAAACGAGTAAAGCAAAATGAAATTATTATAGCAAATTTAAATGGAGAAAAAAAAACAATCGTGAGGATTGTTTTTTCCGTATTTCGAAGGAATTCTGATAAAAGTTCATTTTTTTTTGCTGTATACATGGTTTGAAAAGAAGCATCGATGTGAAAAAAGATGATAGATCAAGAGTAAATTAATGGAAGACTTTTAAATTTTTTTAGGCCAAAAATCCTGTTTCCAGAGCCGAATAGGCTGGAGGCGACAGACCGAATGTCTGCCTGCGAAACACAAGCTGCTCCTGTAAGGAGTGGTGAAGCCGCTCCTTTTGTAAATATATAATAGAAATGGGATGAAACTCGTGAACAATGAAGCACATACGCAATTTTCTTACCTGCCAGCGCATTTATAACAACGCAATGCCAACCATTCAAGTCCCCCCCCCTCTTCGGTATTCTCGGTAGCATAACATTCAAATGGATTTCAATTGATCAGCAAACGCCCTGAGCGACAGCTCAAGCTGTCGTACAATGGCAAGCCTCTATCTAGTCAACAGGGGGCATTACTAAGGATGACTTATTGACCCAAACTGTCAAAGATAAATTTCCATCCCCCCCCCAAGCTTGGGGGGGAGTGTAACTATTAACCACGGCACTCAGTTGCCAGGAGGTACCAATTACACGAGAGTTATTAATTTGGTATCAATAGTAGTTGGTTATGAAAAGACCAGAGTAAGGTCGAGTAGTTCCTAGTCATTATATTTGGCTGAAAACTGGTGTGATGGAGTAGTAGTGGTTCGCCAATCTGCCTTTATCCAGGCGGATCCTGACTAAATAATGAAATTGACATAAGGGTCAGTATGACAATTGGCGGTGAGCCTGAGAGCACCAGGGGACAGTTCTCGTTGGGGAGAGGTGCCAGGAAGTATTTATGTTTTCGACACCAGTCAGCGTTCAGGCGGAAACTTTGTCGTCCCGGGGTATAGAGACCTGTTCCGCGTGAGAGGTATGCGGATATAGATACCCATCGGTAGGATTCCTTAAAACAGAGAGAGTGTGTGTGTGTGTGTGTGTGTTGTATGCGAATACGGGAGAGAAAAGAAAAGCAGTGTTTTAGTTGGCTATGTATGTGATGAGAAGTGTAAGATCTACCCACCCGAATACAGGGCTTAGCACAGCGCGTCCACCAATCGGTAGCCAGATCTCTTCGTGCACTGACGTTTGTGTCCGCTCTTGCCGGGATCGAACTCGGTACCGCGAGGTTAGCGGTGTGATGGAGTAGAAAAAACCCAGATGGAAAGAAAGTGATAGTTTTTCCTTGTGTAAAGATGCTCCTCCATCTTCACATCGGGGACGCTACTACCCATGTACAATGGAACGAGACATGGAGTATGCCAGGCACTGCATCTGGCAGAATACGAAGAAAAATGAATACTTACGAACAAAACGGTTAGTGTCTCAGCACGGGCTTGATTTTCTTTAGATCTGAAATGAAATCCAAGGGTAATTAAAAAGAAAGATGGATCTCTACAAGATTTTCAGGGTCACACAAAAATATACACACGTGAGTAGTGCGAGAACGCACTACTGGAGTTCGCGAACAACGAGTTCCTGACTTAATGGGTAAGAGAGCCAACGAGAGGAGACAATATTCTCGACTTGGTTTTCACCTCTGAGGATGACATCGTTGAGGACCTCTCTGTTAGCGAAGAGCTCAGTGCAGGGACCACCGACTAATTAGATTTGTAGTCAAAGTCCCTAAGGCAGGGCCTGTAACTAGTAAGTCGAGGAAACTTGATTTGAGAAGAGCAGACTTTGCAGGTCTTCGTGCTGGACTGACTGACGCGAGGCTAGAAGTGTACGATGCTGTTGAAGACTCGTGGAACAGTTTCAAAACTACATTCATGAGTCTTCAATTGCGTTTGATCCCTCCGAAATGCCCCCGTCGGTCTTCTGTTCAACCAAAGTGGTTTAATCTAGAAATCGGTCAACTGCTTAGGGAAAAGAGAAATGTGTATCGGCAAATGAAGATCTCGGGTGACTTTGACGAATACCGGAGGCTAGCCAGGAGAGCGAAGTCCAGCATAAGGGCGGCTAAGCGGTCTGAGGAATTCCCAGTGGCGAGACTTTGTAAAGAGAATCCCAAGGAGTTCTTTGGATATGTAAACAGCCGTAAACCAATCCGTCGAGGATTGACCCTTTGAGGAATGAGGAGGGGACATTAAAGCACTCGGATGTTGAAAATGATAACCTCCTCAACAACTACTTCTCTTCAGTGTTTACTGAGGAGTGTTGCCAATCCCCCAACCAACGAATTCCTACTCGGGGTAAAAGCTGGAGGATATGGACTTCACCGAAGGAGAAATAGAAATGAAGATCACTGACCTAATGACAAATAAGTCACTTGGCCCGGATGGGTTTATACCTAAAGTGTTGAAAGAAGTGCGCGATCCAGTGCCACGACACCTAAGCGCAATCTTCAGCATGTCAATCCGGACCGAATGCGTTCCTAGAGACTGATGTGAAGCGGAGGTGACTCCTATCTTCAAGAAAGGAGACCGTAGCCAACCGTCGAACTACCAACCTATCAGTCTGACTTCGATAGTCGGTAAACTCATGGAGAGCATGATGGTGGACAAAATAAGGTCGCATTTAGAGTCAAACCTGCTACTGAGGAGTTCCCAGCACGGCTTCCGAAGGCAACGGTCATGCCTGACGAACCTTTTGGAATTCTTCCACTTCGTCTTCAGTGAGCACGATCGGCACAAGGCGGTGGATGTGGTCTATTTAGACTTTCAGAAAGCCTTTGATAAGGTACCACACCGCCGCCTTCTCCGGAAAGTGCGAGCGCTTGGCATAGACGGAAAAGTAGCAGGCTGAAAAGAGAACTCGCTAAGTGGCAGACGGCAACGGGTGGTGGTGAATGGACAGGCTTCTGAGTGGGTGCCCGTTACTAGCGGGGTGCCTCAAGGTTCTGTCCTGGGACCACTACTATTCATCATCTACGTCAACGAAATGGATGGTGACATGGTTGCCAAGATTTCTAAATTTGCCGACGATACCAAGCTTGGTATGAACGTTGCAAAGGATGGAAATACTGCGCGCCCGCAGGAAGATCTTGGGAAGATTGGGGAGTGGTCGGACACGTTGCAAATGCATTTTAACGTGAACAAATGCAAAGTGATGCATATCGGCCCCCGAAACCCCCAATCTTATTATATCTTTAAAGGCACTGCTCTTGAATCTACCGACACTGAGAAGGACTTGGGTGTAACTATAACTAGTGATCTCAAGTTCTCTAGGCAGTGTATTTGGGCGGAGAAGAAAGCCCAAAGGATGATAGGTTATATAAAGCGACAGATTGGATATCGGAACAAGGAAATAGTACTCTGTTTGTACAATTCACTTGTCCAGCCGCACCTGTAGTATGCCGTGCAATTTTGGAGTTCTTCATTTCGAAAGGACATCGCGAGATTGGAACGAGTGCAAGCCAGGGCAACCAAACTGATTTCCTGTATCAGACATAAACGTTATGAATATAGATTAAGGGAATTAGATCTGTTCTCGTTGGAAACCCGTAGACTGCGTGGTCAGCTCATCTAAGTTTTCAAAATACTTCGAGGGTTCGACAATGTTGACTACAGGGATATTTTCAGCCTTAATGAGAGCAGAACAATAAATCACGGCTTCAAACTTGAGCTAAGGCGTTACAACCGCGATCTGTGTGGGAAATCTTTCACGTACAGTATCTGCGGTAGATTGAACGCACTTCTGATGGAGGTTGTCAACAGCAATTCTGTTGACCAGTTCAAGACAAGACTAGACAAAGTCTTAAAAAGTGGCCGTTTAGGGAGGACGTAAGGCAATTGAGCGGGGATGTGCTGGCTCGACATCTAGTCCAAAGGTACCCTCATTGAATGGACCCTAAGGCCTTTTAGGGTACTTATTTTCCTTGTTTTATTGTAGGTCATATACACTACTGACCAAAAAGATCAGAGCGCCTGTATTTCTATCTCATCATCTTGCATACCTTTTGGCAGAGAAAATCCGAGGCTTCCCAAATTAGTGTAGGATAACTTACTGGCATAATCTACGTATGGGTAAAGGTTAGCCAAATTTGGGATGAATCAAACGAAAGTTATCAGCAGATAAGCAATTTAAAAGAAAGATTTAAATGTCGAAAATGATCCAAACCCTTAGACTTCTTTAGATAGACGGCATTGTTTATATAGCAACTAAATTCAGTTCAAAATCCTGCACGTTAGGTAATTCTCACCACCAGCTGAACGTCAAGCTGTGCCACGAAGATGGTCTTACAATTGAAGCCATTGCAGAGACTGTCAAGCGATCCCAGAGTGTAGTGCAAAATATGACAAAACAGGTTTATGTAAGGCTGGTAAATCAACAGTTGGGCCAAGAATGACCTTAAACAAAGGGAAGAGCGAGCCAATACCCAAATTGTGAAGGACATCTTCAGACGGTCGCAGGAGTTTCTCGAGAGATTGTGAGATTTTGGCTATCAATGATTCCAGGGGAAGACGATCTTCATGTTCGCACACCAGCGGTTAAGCAATTGGTCAGTCGGAAGAAGAAGGCTCGTCTTGCATTAGCTAATGATTATTCCATTTGTCATGCGTCCATGTAACGTAAAGTCCAAGGGCAGGAGGTTCGTTTGTTGTAGAGCAAGCGAAAGATGTTCCGTCATTGCACCAAAAAGAGAGAAGTTAAGTTGGATGGAGGTAGTATCATGTACTGGGACACTTGTGCGCTTACGGTGTACAGTGAACGCACAAGTTTACAAGGAATTTCTGCGACAGCATGCGTTGCCCCACCTGAGAGCATCCGATGCCCAACTGGCAATTGTCGTGCCACACAGCCAAGTCGGTGAAGACATTCCTGGACGACGAACATATTACTGTTATAAACTAACCTGCCAGAGTCCAGGGTTGAATCCCATTGAAAATGTTTGGAAGGAACTCAGAGAGAGCTCTAAAGGTAAAAAAATCCGTAAACAGTTCAAGAAGTTTGGGAATTTCTTCAGATGAATTAAACAAAATTACTCTGCAAGTGTTAACTATTGGTGCGTTCCTGTTGCAGATGTGAAAGTATCATCAAAAATAAAGGCCTCCACACTAAATACTAAAAATATATAATTCGTACAAATGGTTTCAACTGATAATTTAACCGATATCTTAGAAAAGAAATTTATTTCTGCTGTCTGTCGGATCATTTTGAACATTCCAATTTTTCCTCACACATGGACATTAATTAAGGC
Organism: Ceratothoa steindachneri; assembly: GCA_963969495.1. Taxonomy (NCBI): domain Eukaryota; kingdom Metazoa; phylum Arthropoda; class Malacostraca; order Isopoda; family Cymothoidae; genus Ceratothoa; species Ceratothoa steindachneri. The sequence goes on from OZ018326.1 coordinate 28,426,185, forward strand.
CAAGTACTTTCAAACTTTAATTAACTTCAAGTGCCAAAGTATTTGGAATCTTCATTTTATTTTCCTTGTGGGCTTGGTTGCATTATTGCTTACTCCCGCGATACTTTTTGAGTTTTACACACATATATGCAGATACACCTACAAAGGAAAAGTGAAAAACGATTCCCAGCGCTTTCCTCTTTATTCTTAAAGACCTTTTCAATGAACAGGAGGCTGGACATATATTACATTAAATAGTGGAAGGGGGGGGGATTAGACTACCCACCTCTGAACCTTAATTAGGGGGTACAAAATCCTGAAACAACTTTACGATTTTATGTATGAAGTAATAATGAGGTCTAGCATGAACAAACAAGGACTAAGGTTGAAATTTGAGAACGCGTTAATCGAGATACATTCTAATATATTTCTCGAGATATAATTACTGCATTTTATGACTGGTTTGGCACTGTTCCAGTTAATGCTATGGTTAAGATTGTACATATGTAAAAAAAGCGCAGATTGTTCACTGTGATTACGTACATTGGCTTGATGTTGCTTAACCAAGACATCTAGTTCTTTCCCGGTTTGCCCAATGTACAAACCTGGAAATTTCAACTTTAGCCCTGGTTTGTTCATGTTAGGCCCCATTATCACTACATACATAAAATCTCAAATAAATTTGTTTCAGGATTTTGTACCCCCTAATTAAAGTTCAGAGGTGGGCAGTCTAATAACCCCTTCCACTATTTAAGGCAATGTATGTCCAGCCTCCTGTTTATTTTCCCTGAGAGTTTTAAGATTGCTAAAATAATCTTTATACCTAAGGCAGGTAAACACCCTGATCAACTGGTCAATTACAGGCCAATCGCCCTGCTGGAATTCGTTGCGAAAGTCTATGAGAAGCTCCTGGCTGACGGGCTTCCAGAACTAGCCGAGCTAAGGAGCTCGCAATCCCCAGGGGCACGGGTTCCGCAGGAGACGAGGAACGGAAAAAAATCGCATGCAGCAAAGCTAAGAGAAAATACGTAGATGTGGTGCGGCTGGATTTAAAGAAGGCCTTCGATAACGTATGGCTGAGAGGGCTACAATTCAAGATCCTCAACCTTCAGCTAAATCCAATCCTGGAAAGGGTCCTTTGTGACTATGTCACGGAGAGGAGAGCCCAAATCGCGATCGAGGGCTACAAAGGACCGGAATTCGAACTCGAGGTGGGAGTTCCACAAGGCAGCTGTCTGAGTCCGTTGTTGTACCCCGTGTACACAAGTGACCTCCCTGCTCCAGTGAGGGACGATTCGAGGTATCTGCAATAGGCAGATGACATCACACAAATCGTTCCAAGTCCATTCAGGAACGCTGGAGTTCAAGCAAGGGCGACAACTGCCGAGATTGATAACCTCAATCGTTATGAAAAAAAGGTGGAAAATAAAGACTAACCACCAAAAGTTCTTGATAATTCCTATGAACCGCCGGAAATTAGACGACGTCCTCGTTGAGAATGAAATTTATCCGTACTCTAACGAGAGAAAGGTCCTGGGCTTAGGACTTTACAAATCAGGATACAAGGCCCACATAAACAACAGAGTATCCCTAGCCAAAAGAGAGCTGAATAAATTTTACCGTTTCCGAAGCCTCAACTTGCCAATAAGAGAACACTATACATGGCCTTGGTACGCTCCGTCCTGGTGTACCCGGCAGTGATCACGCAGATGGCAAGTTGTACCTCTCACAGGACGATGCAGAGGGTACAGCATCAAGCCACACTGCTTATAACTGGCACGCAAAGGATCGACCGTATTCGACAATAAGTTCTACATGATAGAACCGGACTAAAACCGATCAATATGGAGATCCAGAGCCTAGGGAGAAAAACATGGGAGAAAGTAGAACAAGAAATACTCCCAACAATCAACAACAATCTAGAAATACCGCAATACAGATAACGCACAGTAGAAAGGATATCTATTTTCCCCAGCAGAAGAAACTGTGCAAGAAAAAATATAAGGCCCATCTACACCTAACAATAAACAAATGGCAATAAACATTAATAAAAAGAGGCGAAGTGCCCAAATTAAAATTTAACTAAAACAAAAAGAAGAAAAAGAACAATAAAAAGTATAAAGAAAAAGAGGTAAAGTGCCCAAGCTAAAATCAAATTAAAATAAAAAAGATGAGAAGAATAATTAATCAACAAAATTAACCAAAATAATAATAAGAAAAGGAAGATAGATTAACAGAAATAATATAAACGAAAAGGGGTGAAATGCCTAAACTAAGATTCAAATTGAAAATAAGAAATGAATAATTAAATAAAATAACAACAAACATAGCGATAATTTAAGTAGAAAGAAACAACTAATTAATAAATAATAAAGTACAAATAAAAGAGGCAAAAATGCCGATATAAAACTAGAGAATAGTTAGCAAAATAAAAACTACTTAAAAGGCTTGAAAGCAACGAAGAAGGAACCTATTAATAGAATATATAATAATATATATATATATATATATATATAAATATATATATATATATATATATATATATATATATATATATATATATATATATATATATATATATATATATATATATATAAATATATATATAACAATGGAAGAACCTAACCGTCATCGACGGTCAGCAACATTATTGACGGAGAAAAAATAATTTTTAAACAATCGAGAAGAAAGTATGTTAGTGAAGCCAACACCAGGGCAAACTAGTAAACAACTTCACACCTATGAAAACCTACCACACATTTCATCATTTTCATTAATTTGAACTTGAACTCCTGTTCATTCCTTGAAAAGGTCTTTAAGAATAGACGAAAGCACTCGGAATCGTTTTTCATTTTTCCTTTGTCGGTGTGGGTGTATCTGCATAACTTTGACTCACGTGCACTATATATATATATATATATATATATATATATATATATATATATATATATATATATATATATATATATATATATATATTCGGAGTAAGAATCCAATAGCAAAGAGAATGACAATATTTATTCTTTATTTCTTTTGGCTACGTTTCGAGCAAAGACAAGCTCATCTTCTGGCCTGACAAATTGAACAAAATTAACTTTAAATAGCAAAACAATTAACATTAAGATTAATTAGGACTGGAAGGTACAATTATATATAGTGATAAATCATAAAGTTAATTATTTAAACAAGGATTGAAAAATTGTGGGCATACGGGAGGAGGGGGGGGGGATTTATGAGCAGCTAAGTGCACAAAATTTTATAATTTTAATTTTTAACAAATTAAAATTTTACCGGTCACACAAGTTGTAGAAACTCAACTAAATCAATGGAGAGAAAGAAACAATTAGGCAGAATATGTAAAAACGCATTAGAGCGGTTATAAAAACAAAATGAGGATATATATATATATATATATATATATATATATATATATATATATATATATATATATATATATATATATATATATATATATATATATATATATATATATATATATATATATGGTGGTCGATACGCACCCTTTCTTTGATCTTGTTTTCGACCGACCCCTCACCTGGGAGGCTCATATTCGAACCCTTAGGATCTCTTGTACCTGCGTCATAGACATTCTTCATACCGTGACACAAGAAGAGCTCCTTCCGAGAGCATATGAAGAGCTTAGTTAGCTACAACATGGCCTTCTTGACCGCATAATTATGATTGCGCAATTTTAAATAATTCTCGTTTTAAACGAGAGCTTGATGAAGAACTTAGCTAAAACATTGCCTTCTTGACCGTATAATTATATATATATATATATATATATATATATATATATATATATATATATATATATATATATATATATATATATATATATATATATATATATATAATTATACGGTCAAGAAGGCAATGTTTTAGCTAAGTTCTTCATCAAGCTCTCGTTTAAAACGAGAATTATTTAAAATTGCGCAATCATAATTATGCGGTCAAGAAGGCCATGTTGTAGCTAACTAAGCTCTTCATATGCTCTCGGAAGGAGCTCTTCTTGTGTCACGGTATGAAGAATGTCTATGACGCAGGTACAAGAGATCCTAAGGGTTCGAATATGAGCCTCCCAAGTGAGGGGTCGGTCGAAAACAAGATCAAAGAAAGGGTGCGTATCGACCACCACTTCCAGGCGAGTCGCGTTTAGGAACAAGTCCGGGTCGGGTTGGAGTCGTTGATGGCGCCAAGAAAAACCGAAACCTGTGCGCTTCGGCATAGCGAGAGATGCGGTTTAATGCCTGTTGTAGTCGACGCTCCAGATAAGGCATCTTGGCGCACCAAAAAAGATCGAATCCTCGTCCACGTAGAGTGTAGTGAGAACTTCTGGTGGTACCGAGATGATACCCTTGATGCTCAGGGCAAACACTGCGATATGAGGACACTTCCCAGCCTAACGCCCTCTTCCTGCCCTTTTGGGCCGGAGAGGGCTTTCCTCAGCCCTATGCAGAATCGACTACCTCGCAGAAATTCAGAAATAAAAATTGGGAGACAACCCCTAGCCCTCATCGTGTGGAGGGTCTCTATGATACCCTATCACAATGTGGTATCATAAGCCTTCTCAAATAGAAAAATACCGTGGCGTAGTGCTGTCTACGAAGGAAGGCGTGGCGTGAAGTGGAACTTGCGGAAGCCGCACTGTGCAGAAGACAGCTGTACTCCACTCTCCAATAAAAAGGCTAATTTAACATTTACCAATTTCTCAATATCAACTTGCACACGCAAAAAGTTAGAGAAAAGGGCGGAAGCCGTTCGGGATAGAGTGACCTCTTCCCGATTCGCCAGGAGTCTGTGAGGGTAACCATGTTCTGTTGAACATCTAACAGAAATAGCTACCTCGCTCACTTTGGTGTCGAAGCATGGCATACGGTACATCGTCCGAACAAGGGACGGAGTCCGCTCATGAATGTGGAGAAAGCAGCCGCAAAAGACTGGCAAGGGAGTCGGGTCCGAGATTGCATTCTCTTTCTCCTTGAGAACAGGAGAAGGATCTTGCGAGAACTTTCTCCGAATCCCTTCAAGTCCCTTCCACACCTCTGCAAGAGGAATCATCTCGTTAAGTGAAGACAAGTATGTTCGCCAGGAAGAACGGCGGGCGTGCTTCGAAACATGCCGGAACATAAGATAGCTCGAAATCGTTCAGGCGACACTTATAGCCCATGAAGGCACATCGATTCTCTCTGAGGGCCATCTCACACTCGGCCGACCACAAAAGAACGGACAGAGTGAAAATGAACAGACGTTATAGTAATATTCGTTAGGCCCACGGCCATAAAGCTGCCGGAGAGCTCATCCACAGACCTGAATTCCTCAACTAGGACAGAGAAATCAGTCATTTCTTGAAACGTGGACGACCGCGCACCCTCCAAGCATCACCAGGGCGGAGTTTCATGCAGCATTGGACCATAAAATGATAATTGAATGGGAAAGTGGTCACTACCATAAAGGTCATCGACCACCTCCTACCACAAATCAGGTTCTGCATCCGGAGAGCACAAGAACATGTCGAGGCATAAAATGAAGTTCTTGGAAAATGATACGTAAACTCATGCACATTTCAGAGACCTATCTCCAGCTCGTCAATCAGGTCGGCAAGTAAGGCCCCTTGAGATTGATAGTGTATTCGCCTTAGAGGGTGGGTCTACTGTTCAAATCCCAGAGTAGGAGAAAGAGCGTCGCCAACCGTGCCACGACGCGGCGGAAATTCCACGCGTCAAAGTCAGCTGACCGTGTGATGTGCGCAGAAATTACAGTATACCTCCCATCCAGGTGTAGCTGCACTGCTACTGCCTGCAACGGAAACATCATGTCAGCTGTAAACCACGCATCCTCCTACCCGGCGCCCATCCCGTCGTAGTGAGGTTGAAACCCCTTATACCAGAGAATGGACGAGACGAGTCTTCGCAGTTCATCCCAGGTGGCTCGGAGTCCAAGTAAATTTCTTTGAAGAAATATGCTCGCCAGACCTAGCTCGGGCGAGATGCTGGCACCCTCTTCGAAGATGAGACTCTCACAGGAAAGGTTGTAGGCTTCCCGCAGACAGAAATCCATGAGCTGTTGCCCGAACCTGGCGCTGCAGTCTCCAAGGACTTATCGGGGCATGTTGGGTTCGCTATACAATCTTTTCCTCCCTTCGTCTCGAAACAGTTTTGTGGGCAGTGCGGCTTCGGAGGCGGAGAAGTACCTTCTTTGGCGGATCTCGCGTCGCTGGGCCAACGAGTCCAGCCTTAGGTGAGTGCGTAGGAGCCGAAGCTTCTTTGGTGCTATCCTCCCTTCGGTGGACAACTTTATAATCTCCGGAAGACGGCCTCACGACCACCATCAAGGGGGTTGCTTCCTGTGGGTCTAACGACTCGATATGGGCGGCCGTTTAATCTTACCGGAAACGGTCAAGTTGGAGGAGGAGTGCCCTAGTTTTAGTCGAGGCCGGTGTGAACCCTTTATGCCAACAGCAGTAGAAGCACCTCCGCGGCAGTGGCAAGAATGCCTTCACGCGGTAGTGATACCAATTGACACGCAACGACTAAGGGAGCCTGTCACGATCGAATGTGATGGAGAGTGTAGGGGTTGGTCTGGAGGGCCCTTTCTGTTTTTTCATCACACGTTCAACTTTGACTTCTCTGTGGTCTACCTAGTTCATGGTAGAGTGTGGCGTCACACTCACCGGCGAGCCATTTAGTGTCCGAAGGACCCTAATCATGGCCGCCTCGGAAGGGTGCAAAACATTCGCCAGAAGGCCCTCGTCCGAGAAACGGGCCACCTTCAGCTCTCTGCCAGTCAAACTAACTAATGTGCTCCTGCGATGGAGCATGTGGCCTTTAGCCAAAGAATCATTAGAAAGCGTTTGAAACCACTGGGCTCAGAATGAGGGGCTCCTAAGTACTCGAGACTCCGTTCAGCACCCTTGCACCTTTTCGCTTTGTCTGGGCTTACCCGCCCGATGGCACCGAGGGCGGGAAGGGCGTCTTAGCCTGGTCACTTGCCGAACGACACCTGATTCAGTCATTCCCATAGCCTCAGCGGAGGGAGCGGAATCCCTTGTACTCTTTGATTTCTTCTTTGGATAGGAAAACGGGGAATGTACTCGCTTCTCTCCACTCCCGGAAGGGGCCCTAAGGCCAGCCGGACAGGCCTCAGAAAGATCATTCTCCGAGATGGGCTAGAACTTAGCTATCAATGGATGCACCAGTCAGGGTAGGAGGTCCCTCCTCTCCTTCTGACTACTCAGGGGGCCCGTGCGACCTGATCAGGTGACAAAACTTTAGAGGTCGTTGATTCGGCCGCAAATGCATCAAGTCCCCCATGATTCATCCCTTCTGAGGTTCCCACTCGAGATCCATCCCATCCAGCCATCATCCTGGCAGCAACTGAGCGGGGGACCAACTGGAAAATGGACGGGAGTACTCTTACTGACGTTTTTGAACTTTCACTAACCACTACCGCCTTTACCACCTACTCACATTTTTTTTTTACTCACAAAATACAAAAATAATTATAAATTGGTTACAGAGGTCAAGAAGAAAAGAAGAGGACATAGTAGGAAACGAAAGAGACCATGGAGACCTTCACTAAGAGGGTCCCCCTCAGGAACATACAAGGAGAAAAGGCCCCGGAAAAGTGTAAGCTAGGTGAAACCCTCTACCTCGAACACAAGGTGGCCCTGGTGAAATTGATTAAAGTTTCATCAGGTTTTATTGCCATCTGCGCAGAGACCAAAGATGTGGACCGGCTCCTGTCTGAAGAAGGAGCTACCACATTGAAGAGCATCGGACTCGAAGCAAAGATCCTCCCACAAGTCGCAGCAAACCGGTGTCATTTGCTGCAAAGTGGAGAGTTGGGTCGGTGAAAACTCAACCGAACATCTGAAACAGGAGATTATGAGGAGCAACCTGTCGGCAAAAGTCTGGGATATAATCAAATTCTGCGAACACACCCACGTATTCAAAATAACGTTCTCCACCACCGACATGACCAGGAAAGCGATGACGGACGGGATCTTGGTCTTTAATATGAGAATCCCAGGAGAGAACATTCAGCAGGAGAGGTTTAATAGCATACAGATGTGCTGTGTATGCTAGAAACTAGAATATCACACAACCACGATCTGACTGGACAGGACCAAACTGTGGTGCCGTGAATGCGCCACAGAAAGACATCGGTTCGATAAGTGCGAGAGCACTAAGGAGAAATGTCTCAACTGTAAAGGGGAACACAGGACCATGGCCCTAAACTGCCTAAAGCGCCGAGATATAATCAAAATGAAGAAAGAAGAAGAGAAGAAAGCTAAGTAGATAACCTACGCGAGCGCCGCCAAGAAGAATGGGGAAGTAAAGACTACACCTGCACAGATGAACATCACAGGAGATCTGAGTGCAAAGATACTGATCTGCATTACTCACGCAAATGTGGCTAATGCAGTGAAGCCTGGCTGTTACAACCAGGTCCTCAATTCACTCTTAAAGGCAAAGAATCTCCCTTCAGTGATCATGCCTGCAGACCCTGAATGCTCCAAGGTATTCAAGGAATCAGTCCTGTTAAATCTGGACTGGAGGAGATCACCGAAGCTTCCTCATCGGAGGAATCCGAAGAGGACGACGAAGAAGAAAAGGCTGAAAATGAGGAGGGATCATCCTCTTCAGACAACGACGAAGGCCCTTGCACCCGTACACGAGCTACGAGAAGCAGGTCCAAAACTCCAAGTCCCACCCACGAAGAAGGAAAACCCCGGGCACAGTAAAACCGCCCCGCCAGCCCCCCCAAATAGTAAGAAGCATAGGTAAAAACAATTCACTATGTTACGGAACGCAATGAAGATACAGGAAATTAATACAAACGTCCGGACGACGGAAAGGACTCTACGGAGATGTATTCAGAGAAATTGATGCAGACATCATCTTAATTTCGGAACAGGGATCGACACGCGTAGTGCAGAAATGAAAATCTGGAACTACGAAGTGTTGATCACGAATTATTCGCAGGAGCGGTTCGACGGTGCCGCTATTGCAATAAAAGGGATTAAATACAAGCAAATAAGAAATCCAGGAATGCGCGTGTGTAAACACCTCTAATTTACCTTGGGCAGAGAAAGGGTTAACCACTTCGTCCATAAATGTCATTTTGATGACTTTGGCGGAGATGAACTCGTTGGTTTCCATACTGAATTAGAAGCCGTTTCGGGGTCGATAGGACGCATAATGAAGCGGAGCAAGCGAGCTGTGCATCTTTCGTGGTAAGCAGACACGGGAGCCCCATTCGGCTAAGGAGACAGGAAAATATCTTAACTGACCTAGACCAATTTTGAGAAGGGAAGAAAAACGAGCGTGAACGTGTGCGTGACTAGGCCATTCACCCACAAAAACGTTGGGGGAATAATGGCACCCAGAATTGCCGATCATCGTATGCAGAGGAGATTACCTACCGACTCTCGGCACGCTTCGACCTGCAACAGGTCACGTGTCACGAATGCAGCCGAAATTTGGCTTCCAACGAGAGAATGTGGGAGAAGAGTGCAGTGAACATACAGTACTTAATCTCACCAAAGAAAGCGATCCACATTAGCATAGACGACTAATGTAAATATCTTAATAAAATAGTAAGTGAGGAAAAACTACTGGTGACCAATGTGAGCATTTTAGCTGACAAAAAAATACGTGATAGTAAAGACATGTGTGGGGGGAGGATAGATAAATAGAAGGAGCAAGAGGATAGAAAGAGTTAAGGACAATGAAAAAAAACGCTCAAAATGCGGATTTGTCCCATCTAGAGAGCTAGGAATCATTTGATACGGGTTCGAATGACTCGAAAACAGGCTCCTTCTTGAGCTCTCTACCCGCAAGAAGGTGGATAGTGTACCCGTGGCTACCACCTCTGCTACACGTGAAACCTGGAGGAAGAGCATGAACTCCCGGTGCCAGTATCCTGTGTAGACTATTACACTTGGTATCAAGGAGGATCTGAAAGTAGGGAAGGGGGTGGGGGTGAATTTAACTGTTTGAAGGGGTCTGGGGGAAGCGGTGAGCTTCCCCTTCGATTTTCTAAGCACCTAACCAATTTTCTCCACGACTTTCCCCTTTATTTTTCCTGTGCTGAAGGACCTGACCAGCTACCTTATGCCGTGCCAGAGGAGAGGCTTTGAAACCTATATAAACAAAGCCCTTTAACAACCGCAGGTAGCAAGAGTCCAGGACTTGAGCAGTCATGCTCGTTGGGGCGCGACTAATGGGAAGACCCCATTACCTGTGTCTAAAAGGGTGGCCAACTCCGTGTTGCCCTTCTCAGGTGCATAAGGCTGTACTGCTTATAGCGGGGAAGCTTTACTGCTTTGTTGACTGCCAGGCCAACAAAAAGACTCGAATCCCCCGTCGCCTCCTCTGCCACAATAGATCTTCAGAGCCTGGCCGTCCTGTCGACGATTATTACGACCTAGTAAGGAAATCCGGCCTGTCGCCGTGCCCTTCTGGTATCTAGGATGGGAGCTGCCGCCTTTGAAGATCTTTAACGCAACGAGGGGGGGGGGGGGTGCGTGGTGGATATGCGAAAAGTGAGAGAAACCAAGAGGGGATAAGCGGAAGCAGATGGGAGCAGGATATTACCCACCAACCTTTCTCATATTGATAAATAAACGGTTGGGAAAATGGATTACGTTACAAACAACACATTTTTTTTCCCAGAGTCCATCTGGCGAGTGCCTACTAGAGCTAAAGTCGCTGGAATCACATTATAGCCTGAAGCTACGCTAAATTAAAACCAATAACAAAAATAAATAAATGTACCACGAAACAAATAAAAACAAAAAAATAGAAGCAGAAAAATAAGGAAGCACGGTCCGGCGTCGGGGGGGGGGGGGGGCAAGCCTCCCCCAGGCACAGGAACATACGACCTACAAGAGAGAGAAATAAAATGGAGGATGCCAGCATCCTCCAAAAAGTAAGATAGTCCACATGTCTGTGTACACAAACCCGTCCCAAGTAGAAGGGACAAGCGGTAGCGACCCCGCTCAAGTAACGTGCGGCAAGATCGCCCAGACCTGGACATTCAACAAGAATGTACCGAACAGTCTGGGAGACAACGCAGTCGTCGCAATAAGGCGCGGGAGAACACTCCATCAAATGGCGCTACGTCCCGCGAGTGTGTCCAATTCGGAGAGGACAGAAAGCAACCTGAAGCCGTCACGGCATTGGAAGGTAGGTCCATGGGAACAATCGCGACGCGATGGCATGTAACTTTAAGTTCCGCTCAACCGTTTCCCATCGAGTTTGCCAAGCCGCTCGGAGGGCAGCCCGTATTCCTGCCAGGTAATCGGTATGAGGAAGAGCGAAACACTGGTCTGCTCACCCAGTCCCCGCGCACTCTAGGCGCCCTCATCGGCGTGCTCATTCCCCGCAATTCATACATGTCCAGGAGCCTAGCAGAATATAATCTCGACATCCGCCCTGCTCACCAAAACTGTGGCGTCACGGATATCGCGAACCAAGGAAAGCGGGGATTCCAATACCCCAATAGGGCACATGAGCTTTGTGAGTCGCTTTAAGTCACAATCCGATCTCCGAACCGGGCACGTCGCGTCACCTACTCTACCGAGAGGTGTATTGCAACCAACTCGGCCGTGAATACAGACACAGCACCTGACAGAGCCCCGCTGACTTCAAACAGAGAGAACACGGCGTGGAAACAGACCCCTTCTTGTGACTTGGAGCCATCCATATACACTGGCACGGTTCCAGCGTGACAAGAAGTGTGCTCCAAAAAGGCTGAACGCAATACTCCCGACGTTGTAGAAGTTTGGGGAGCAGAGGCGTGGCGACAAATAGTAAAAGGTGGTACCCTATAGGGTGGCGTTCTGGGCAGAAACAGGGGGCCACCAACCCGAGAGCTATACCGAGCTGTCAAAGGACTTAGGGTATGAATGGCGTCTCTCGGCGGCATTGGCACCGTCGAGATCAGCTGTGGATACATTGAGAGCTGCGTACAGGCAAATAATGCACTGTGCATGGCGCAGAGCGAGTGGCATATTCCCAGCATCAAGTAGGCTCTCAATGGGGGACAGACGGAAGGCACCGATCACCAGGCGAAGGTCGTAGTGGTAGATCGAGTCCACCTTCCGTAATACACGGTCGGCTGCAGATGAATAAAACTCGCATCCGTAGTCGAGCTTCAAACGAACAAAGGATCGATAAAAAAGTAAGGCAGTGGCTATATCAGCGTCACAGGCGCTGAACGTCACGGAACGAGGAATATCCATGGCGCGGTTACAAGAGACACTAAGGCTCTGAATATGAGCCTCCCAGGTGACGGGTCGGTCAAACAAGACCAAGCAAACGGTGCGATTCAACCACTTCCATGAGTACCCCATTAAGAAACAAGTCTCGGTCAGGGTGGAGCCGTTGATGGCCGGAGAAGTGCACCACCTTAATCTTGACCAAGAAAAACCGAAACCTGTGAGCTTCGGCATAGCGAGAGACGCGGTTCAATGCCTGTTGGAGTCGACGCTCCAGAGTTGGCATCTGGGCCGCGCCAAAAGAGATCGAAAGGTGGTCCAAGTAGAGCGTAGCGAGAACATATTCCGGCAGCACCGAGGTGATGCCGTTGATGCTTAGGGCAAAGAGTGTGACACTGAGGACACTTCCTTGTGAGACAGCCTCTTCCTGCTCCATTGGGCCGGAGAGGGCACCCCCCACCCATACACGGAATCGACGATCTAAAAAAAAAAACAGATATAATGATTAGGAGGCGTCCTCTAACCCCCATCATGTGGAGTCTCCATGTACCGTATTGCCATGCAGTATCATAGGCATTCTCTAGATCGAAGAACACCTTGGCGTAGTGATGTCTACGAAGAAAGGCCTCGCAGACGGCATTTTCCAGTCGGAGCAGAGCATCCGACGTGCGGAAGCCGCACTGTGCAGAAGACAGATGGCCTCCGCTGTCCAGAACAAAAGGTTAATCTAACATTTACCAATTTCTCCATTAACCTGTACAGGCAGGAGGTTAGAGAGATTAGGCGGAAACCGGCTGAGGTAGAGTGATCTCTCCCTGGTTTGCGAAAAGTCAGCACAGTAGCGATTCGCCAAGAGTCCGGGAGGATACCCTCTACCCAAATCCTGTTGAACAAGTCTAACAGAAAGGCCATGCCTCGCTCATCTAAGTGTCGAAGCAAGGCATACGGGGCATCGTCCGGACAAGGGGTGGTGTCCGCACACAGAGAGAGAACGAAACGCAACTCACTCAAAGTAAACCTGTCGTTGAAGGGTTCTCCGCCTCTGGAGTAAAGTCCAGTCAGCAGCCTTTCGTGGCATCACAACGCGCATTGAATGCTGGCGGAGCAGCATCCCGGCTAGAAAATGCGGAGAAAGCGAAAGCGAAGGATTCGGCTACGGACGCAGAGTCCGAGATTGCGGTCCCAGTCTCCCGGAGAACACGGAGGGGGTCCTGCGAGAATTTGCCTCGAATCCTTTGGACTCGCTTTCACACCTCTGCTAGAGGGGTCTTCCTGTTAAGTGAAGACACGTATGCCCGCCAAGAAGAGCAGCGGGTGTGCTTGAAAATCTACCGGAAACTAGCCCTAGCTCGGCGCCGTAAACAATGCATTACGCGCATGTAGGTTCTGGCTCGGCGTCTTCCCCAGTCGTAATCAGATCTCATTGCTCCGCGGCTGATCTCAACGGTCCCTATGCAGCCAAGAGACGCCAGTCATACCCTGCCCTTTAGGTTTCATCATCATTTCAGGCATTTGTCTCCTACTGTCAGACAACCCTTTCTCATCTTTCCATATTTTTGTCGATCTTGCGCAATTTTTTTCCAATTTTTACATATATTTGAAGATCATTTCCCCATCTTGTTTTTGTTCTTCCTTTATCAAGTGGAGCCAACTCGGTAATTTTTTTTATCCATCTATCGTCTTGAAATCTTGTCATATGGCCTGCCAAGCTTCATTATAGGTTTCTTTAGTTCCTACAATATTCCGGCGTTTTGGTTTGCTCAGGTATCAGGGTAGCTAATGCCCATCACAATGGGTCAATGGGCTCTTGTTATGTTCCAACATTCAATAGAAGTTCTTTGGTCAGGTTCCAAGTTTCTGCTCCATATACCATAGTTGGGATTATGCATTGGTCATATACTTTTATTTTCAGGCAAATGGGCATTTTGTTTTTGAAGATGATGATTGCCTTTCCAAATGCCTTCCAGCCTAGAGTTATTCTGCGCATAGGTGGGCGTTATCGCGATAACGATATCGGGTTATCGGTTATCCGATATTTTTTGCCCGCCTTATCGATTCATCGGTATCGCCGATACTTTTGGTTCCAAACTAGCGATAATCGATAATTTCAGTTTTTGGTTCTAGTTTAGCACAGGGGCGAGCTGCACATGCCTTAGAGGCAGAAATATGTTGGTCCGACCTGGGAGGAGGATCCTCAAAACCTACCTGTTTTTCGCGTTCTTTGATGATTTTTTTCCTATGTTCCCGTGCTTCTTCCATTTTATATATAGTCAATAATCAATATTGTATTATAACTTTGGATTTATCGGTTATCACCTTATCAGGCGATAAGTTTATCGCCAATTATCGACTATCGCCGATAAGGTTATCCTTATCGATTTATCGGTTATCGTGATACATTTTTTCGTTATCGCGCCCACCTATGATTCTGCGTTATATTTCTTGGTCTTTTCACGATGAAATTTGCTCGTTGTCAAATGTAATGTCTAATATGTCAACCTCTCGTTGATTTATCATGACGTAAGTTTTTCATAGTATTTTTTAGTTCTTTTAACTATTCTTTCTCGATCCTGGGTGATTTTACACTCTTCCCTTTTATCGCAATTATGTGAAAGTTTCCTTTTAGAAGTCTCCATGTAGGCATTTTTAAACCCCTTTCATTCATTAATGGGTGTCTTCAACAAAAACTGTATTATATTTTCTGATGTCAGCTCCCTGTTTCTTGAAAATGAGCTTGTTTATTTCTGCTAATTTAATTTGTTGGTAAGTTCTGTCCAGGACATCACTCTGGAGGCTGCCACTTCTGACTATTTGTCGCTACACTCGCAACGATTCTACAGCACCGGGAGTATTGCGTTCGACCTTTTTGGAGCACACTTCGTGTCACGCTGGAATCGTGCAAGCGTAACGAATGGCTCCAAGTCAGAAGAGGAGGACGGATACCACGCCGTATCCGCTGTGTTTTAAGTCAGGGAGATTTACCATGCGCTGAGTTTACCCTCATGACCGAGCTGGTTGCAATATACCGCTGAGCAGGGCCGGCTCGGCGCATAGGCCACACAGGCGGCTATATAGGGCGCCAAATTAAAGTCCCTCCCCCCCCAATAAAAATAAAACATTAAAAAAATAAATAAATAATATATGTACAATAAACTTGAAACACACTTAAGCTACTTGACAAGTTTTCCGTTAAATACGTTTTCTTGATACTTGACACGTTTTCTTTCTTAAAGTGGGGGAGGGATAGCGCATCAGGCCATCACCGGTTCTCAAATTGATACAAAAGGACGTCTTAGTGTTGTCATTTTTGTCAACGAGTCAATCGCTTATCTTTTGTAATGAAAAGGTCATCCAAGCCGTCAGGTGCTGCTTTCAGGAAGCGAAGAAAGGAGAAGTAAAAACGGGCCCAAAGCAAAGGTACGTAACTTTAGTTAATTAACTTTTAAAGCGTTACCGTGTCGACTTTTCATTTTACTAGGATAAGAGCAACAGCTAAACTACGCTAGCTGCGATAAATATCAATATACAGTCGTAGCAATTTCTGTATAACTTCGTCATTGAATGACGAAGTCAGGCATTTGTGGAAGCTGCTACAGAGGAGGCATCAGTCTTCACCTGAGCCTCAGTGAAAAAGAGTGTAAGTTTAATCAAATTTTGAATATGATTGCAGTACAATTACTTTTCATGAACAATGTTTTATTTATAAATACAGTATGAATTTCGTATTTGTATTATACTCTAATGAAGTACTTTGGAGGTACAATTAATTCAGAGGCGGCATCTATTCAGGGTGAGGCAGCAAGCAGCAGCAGCACATCGGCTAGTGAGACAGAACTTTAGAACTTTATTCCAGGTGAGTACTTATGCTGTTTGTTACAGTACTTGCATTTATTGATCTATGTCTTACCTATCAATAATTACAATACTGTAAATATTATTTGTATCAAACCTTAATGAAGTACTTAAGAGGTACAATGAATACAGAAGCCAGAGATGCAATTGTATCTCATGTATTTTGTGTTTTTCACAGCTTGTATGTAATTAAACTAAAATCATTATTATTAATGCATCTGCAGATGTCTTTCTAAGTTGCTGTCTGTATGTTTCATTCGAATGATTATCTTAACAGGAGAAGGAACCAGCACCAGCAGACTTAATGTTACAATCCAACAGCCTGAAGATACATCATAGCTTTAACAGATGTCTGTTAATCTGTCAAAGCTGCCCCCATTGATCCTAGGGATGGCCACACCAACTGTCTGATAGAGTGACGACCGAGTTAGCTAGGTGAGGAACTTATGAGGTAAAATCAGACTTCACATTCCCTAAAAGAGAGGATGGAAGAAGTTGTCATCACCACTACTTCCACAGACATCTAGTGAATGGGGAGAAAATTAAGAGAAGGTGGCGGATGTATTTTGCCCCAAATGATAAGTTTATTCTGTTTCGGTTGCAAGCTCTGCTCTCAAAAAGCATTTAAATTAAGCATGGATGGTTTTAATGACTGGAAAAACTGTAGTGACACTCAAAATGAATGAATATAGTCCTGAAAACACTAAGAACATGGGATCATGGAAGGAACTAGAGAGTTAATAAAAACAGGTCAAACAATAGACAGAGTGGAAATGATACTTATAAATGCAGAAAGAAGGTGGCGTGAAGTGCTTGCCAAGCTTGTAGCAATCATTCAGTCGTTAACAAAGCGAAACATTGCTATCGGGGGAACCACTGACAAACTAAACGAACCCAATAATGGTAATTTTCTAAAAGAAGTAGAGTTCATGGCTCATTTTGACCCTGTCCTGAAGGAGCATGTGGCTGAGGGGGAAGGAGGAGTAAAACGAATTCATTGATTCCATCAGTGAAATACTTTTCGATAATTTAGACTGCACTCCAGATTTGAGCCAAAAGGACCAATTAATTATCCATAATCATTATAATTGTTGAAGTTGAAGACACTCCACAAATAAAAGAGGCAGGAGAAACCAATGGAGAAAGCCTCTTAGCCCTCATTTTAAGGAGACTCCAAGAGCTCCATATCCCATTTGAAGACTGTAGAAAGCAGTCTTATGGTAATGGAGCAAACCTGAAGGGAAAAAAGAAGAGAGTCCAAGCCAGAATACTGCAAATCAACCCTAGAGCATTATCTGTGCTATGTGGAGCGCACACTGTTAATCTAATTGTTTCGAATGCAGCAAATCACTCTGCAGATGCAACTGGCTACTTTGGCTACCTGCAAAAACTTTTGATTGTTTTCTGGCCATAACCGTAGCCAGGGCCTGTTTTAAGCCTATTTGACCAATTTGATCAAATAGGGCCCCACGCCAGATTAACTGACCCCACAATAAAACAGAGCACTGATGGAGAGGTAGTTACTGAAATAATTAAAGACGTGGATAGCTATCTGTTGGCAGAACAACTCGAAGCTCTGAAAACCTTTCTTCCCTCCAGTGTCATTAAGCCTCAAGCTCTGTTTGAATACCTGGTAGTAAACAATCGATTTGCAGCATTTCCTAATGTTTTTATTGCTTTGAGGATTTACTTAACAATGCCTGTAACAGTTGCATCAGGTGAAAGAAGTTTTTTAAAACTAAAACTAATTAAAACATACTTACGGTCAGTAATTTCACAAGAGAGACTAAACAATTTGGTGATGCTATCTATAGAAAATGACTGCAAAACCATAGAGTTTAAAATCATTTTGAAAGACTTAGTAAATAGACCAGCCAGAAGTCTTTTTCTAAAAGACCTGTGCATATGCAGTATGTATGTAAATGCCTTACATTGTATTAAAACTTTCATATTATCTTTCAATATTTAGTATATCAAGCATTTATTTATTTTGGGGAGGGAATGGGTGTTAAAACAAGTATACTACACAAAATATAAACATACATCAATTTTGACTTTTGTAGAGTAGGGGCCCCACCATCAATTCTCTAAGTGGACACCGCAATTCCTAGCACTGGCCCTGCCCAAAGGTGGTCCATTGTACAAAGGTGTGTGGACACAAATTAAAATCTTGGGCAGACATTCGATGGGAGAGACGAATTAATAGTTTGGCGACATTAAGCTTTCAGGCTTTGCACTGTTGTCTGGTATGGCATTCTAACGAAAGTTCAGAATATTAATAAACTGCTGCAGTCAGTAAACATGCACATGGATGTAGCTGTGGACCTACTGAAAAAAAAGCTGAGGTCTCCATAGCCAGCTATGGAGATTGCTTTATTTGCACATTGTGGTCATTGTTTTAAAGAGTTTTGTTACTGAATACTCTAACCAAACAGGAAAGTAGAAAATTTTCTTGTTCTGATACTTTTGTTTGATTTTTACTTTTGATTGCGCTGTTTTACATTGCACCTTTTTTTCCAGAACATTTGCACTACACCTGGAGCTGTTACTTATTATTATTATAAGAGGGGAAGGGGGGTTACTCGCTTTATAAAGAGTAGCCCCTTCACACTGCATCCGCCACGCCTGGGGAACCTTCTCCACTCATGCCAAGCAAATGACTGTATTCAATATACCAATCTTACAGCCCTAAAGAGAACCGGGTATTTTAACCTTCACTTTTAGCGTGGCGGTGAAGAGCATCCTCCAGGCGTGCCCGGTGCCGTGTGAAGGTACCTGCTAATTGCTATACTAACCTTATACCATCACTGCTTACATCGCAGTTTTCCTCACTAAAACAGAGTTGTGGTGGCTCTTTCACTTGCGCCTATCTCCTTTATTCGGGGTTTTTTTTTCATATCTGCTTGCTTCTACTATTCCACCGGAACAAATTGAGAACTAAACGAGAGCTACAAGAAGCGGGCTGTATTCGCGCGCTCAGGCTGAGCTTTTTCTATCATTAATTATCGAAAAATACTACTATTTCGCATCTAAAATTGGTACACATACTAAAAACAACACGAAGAAGACGAGGGTAACAAAATAAAATGTCCAAAGCCGCCCAATTATTCAATTTGTGATAGGTGACGTCACAAACGGAATAAAATTGAGGGCTAAGTTGTGAGATTCTAAATGAATTCGAGACCAAGGCAAAAGAGTTAAGCGCCTACCTTGTCTCTAATGAACTAAGTAGTATCATGTTTTGTCTAGTTGGGCCATTTTTACTACCCAGATCGCCTACTATTAGGCTGCAGCGTGATTACAGCGACTTCTGTCCTAGTAGGCAGTCACTAGATAGGCTCTTAAAAAAATTACTACTCATAACTTAAGCACATTTTTACGAATCTCTTTTGTAAATTTCGGAGTTTCGCTTTTTTTTTAATCCAGTGTTTTTCAACCTTTTTATGATAGTGGCACCCCAATTGCTATCAAGAAGCATCCGTGGCACCTCAATATAAAATAATTTACGTATAAATACTTAATTACGCAGAAAGCTCTTCAAATTTAACCACGATTGGTATTTAACCTAATTTAATCAAAATAAGAATTTGAAAATAGATAAATTTTGCCTTTAAAAGTTTAATGAGAAATTTGAGCTTGATGGCTATCACATTATTCTTTAATATTGGGACGTTTAGTTGACATGGCAACTCGCATTTCTTGATTTACTCTGTGAAATCTTCCTCTTTTCGTTGTTTTTATGTTGCACAATTCAGAGAGGCTAGTTTCAAGCGTCGTTAGAATTTTTAGAAATGTTTGAAATACATATTTTTTTTACAATTTAGGCATTTTAAAAATGCTTTCTTTATCAATTCCGCTGCAGCCTTGGTTGGCTCTCGCGGCACTCCGGTTGAAAATCACTGTTTTAATTAATAGACAAAGAAATATAAAGATCTGCTAAAATAGATTCAGACGTTAAAATGGAAAATTGTGCCTTTAACGCCACCAAAGGCACTCATAAAGAGACTCGAGATCGATAAAAAGCGACAGTTATTATTTATGGGAAATTTCGTCCTTAAGAGGCGGTTGTTTGATAATGATGACAAGTCAAAATATTTAATAATAATGGTAATTTTGTGAGTAGTTTTTTCGGGTAAGGGTTGAGGTTACAATCAAACAAATAGCCCCTTCCCGTCACCTACGAAACCCAACTTAAACGGTGACGATGTGTCATACAGACCTAAAAAAGTCAGGACGAATTGAGGGGGCGCGCAGTAATTTAGTAAAAAAGTTCCCCCATCAATCTAACTGACAATAAAATTTCTCTCGAACAAGGGTCTGAATTTTTAGCTCAATAAGGATACTCAGTCCCCTTTAGGGAGTTTCTAGTCTGAAGGGAGCCATGCATTTTAGCATCCGTCGGCACTGAATATTTGAGAGGAGATTCTGCCCAGCGTGTCAGGATGACGTTTCTAGCGGGCCTCAACAAGAAGGAAGATTCGTCGCAGTCCAAAACATCAATTCTCATTTTCGGCCATTATTATAATTTATCCAGTATTCGCGATAGTCGGATTCGGGTGAAACGGATCGGAGATGAATGAGAAAAAGTGAAGGAATAAAAGTGCAACTAGAACAAGTGAAGACGGGAATCAATGAAGACGAAACGCAAATACGAAGACGAACATAAAATACATTATTTTCGTTATTGAGGAAAGAAAACAACAAAACTTTTTTTTTAAAGGCGCTCATCTAGTGACTACCACCGAGGCTATAGGTCGCCGTAATAATCAATTCGAACCTATTAATAGGTTGCATTAAAAAAGGAGGGGGGGAAATGACAAACTAAATAAAGAAACGAAAAAAGCAAAACTAAACCAAACGAGAAACGAAACAATAGCAAGAGGAAAAAGGAAGCAGGCTCCGGCGTCGGTTGGAGGTGAGCCTTCCCCGGCGCCGGATCGTGCGACCAAGCATCAAAGAGTAAAATAAAATGGAGGAGGGCAGCCTGTTTCAAGAAATTAAAGAATCCACGTATTTGTCTGCACGAACCCGTTCAGAGTACACGAGACAAACGAAAGGGACCCGCTCGTCACGTTACGGGAACAGGTAACGGTAACTGGCGCGAAGATCCCCCAGAATGGAACATTCAACAAGAATATACCAAAATGTCCGGGAGACAACGCAGTAAGGTGCAGGGTAACGCCACATCAAATGGCGGTGTGTGCCGCGAGTGTGACCAATTTAAAGACAACCGAAAGCGACTTGAAGCCGTCGAGGGATTGGGGAGTAAGGCTGCGGGAACAGTCGCTGCGCAATGGCACGCAACTTTAAGTTCCTCTCGGCTGTCTGTAGTCGATGTGAGGAAGTGAAACGCTGGTTTGGTCGCCCAGTCCTCGCGGACTCTTTAGCGCAATCATTCCTTGCAATCCGTACGAGTCCAGGAAACCCAGAAGATAATCTCGAAATCCTGCCGGCTGGCCGTAACCGTGGCATCACTAATACCTGGAGCCAGGGGAGGGGGGGGGGATTCCAATGCTCCGAGAGCATTCAACGCACATTGTGAGGGGTGATATATCACGATTATTCGGTATGCGAACCGGGCACGACGGTTCAGAGTGTATTGTAACCATTTCGACCATGAAGACAGAAAGCACCTGGTAAGGCCCCGTTGGCTTCAAACGGAGGAAATACACGTGGATGCCGACACCATCTTCGGATTTGTTGCGCCATCCCTGTACACTGGGACGGATATAGCGTATCACGAAGTGTACTCCCAAACGGTCAAACGCAATACCTTCGGCGCTGTGTGAGCCTTAGGAGTAGAAGCGTGACGACCAATAGTCAAAGGTGGTACTCACTAAGCTGGGAATCCTGGACACAGCCAGAGACATTATCGGCCCGACAGATACACCAAACTCACAAAGGTGTTTTCTAGCCTTAAACCCGGAGGGCTTAGGGTATCACTGGCGTCTCTCGAGGGCATAGGCGTCGTCGAGATCGGCCGCGGATGCAATGAGAACCTTTGGCGAATGAGGGAGACGCCGGGCCCGCGCGTACAAGCGCATGATTCGCTGTGCAGACACAGGGCCAGTGGCTTAGCCCCTGATTCGAATATCCATGCCGTGTACAAGAGAACCTAAAGCTACGAATATGGGCCTCACATGTGAGGCGTCTGTCAAAAACAAGACCAAAGAAACAGTTAAAGTCCATCATTTCCGGGAGAACCTCGTTTAGGAACAACTCCGGGTAGAAGTGGAGCCGTTGATGGCAACATAAATTCACGACTTTATTTTTCTTCTTTTTTATATATTTTTTTTTCTTTTTTGTTTAGTTGCATAAAAATATATATCTATATAAATATACTTTTTCCTCCGTCAAGATAGCCTTCAAGCCTTTCAAATCTGATTTTACTTATTCATAAGCTTTCATTTTTAATTTTTATTTTAGTTATTTTTATTATCGTTTTGCTCTTATGTGGGCACTTCGCGTCTTTTTAGTTTCAATTTTTGTTTTATTATTTTTCTTCTTTGATTTAGTTGGGTACTTCGCTTCTTTTTATTTATATATTTCTTTATTTATTCGAGTTTTAATTTATTTGTTAATCTTGGGAACTTGGCCTTTGCAAACAGGTTGCGGCCATTCGGCGTAATTCACACACGTGTCTTTGCACAATTCGGATTTATGATGAAATGCCTTTGAGAAGTTTGCGTAGATTTCGTGTTGACCTGACTTGTCACGTTTGCAGGGTCAGTTTGTATTGCCGAATTGGTGGCACTAGTAACAACTCCGCGGCAGTGGCATGAATGCCTTGACGCGGTAGTGATACCAAATGGCACACACCGAGTCACGGGGCCTTTCACAATCGACGTGTCGTAGAGTGTAGGCCAACATAACCAAATTCAATTTACCATATAAAGGAGATTATCTATAGCTATATTGCCAAACCGACGAACTAAAGCATTTTTGCATAAATTGTCTTCTGAGCTATAATCAAGGATAGAACAAATAAGATCAGCCATAAATATTCATTATCCCGAAATAAAAAAATCCTGGAAATCTTTCGTTCTGGCAGAGTCCTCCGATATTACAACAATTCAAGCTTAAATGAAATGGCAAAGGTATGTCTTTTTTTAAAGAAGTGGATAAATGAAAGCACAGTTCGAAAAACCCTACAAATAATTTGCCTCCGTTTCACAGATCTTTATCCAACCAACAACAGTTTAGGCCTCCATCGGCTCAATACCAAAAAACTACTTGTCTCTCTCTCTCTTCGAATGCGTCATCATAAATAAAACCTTTCATAGCGAATCTGATTGTCTAAAGAACAATTTTGTATCAGTTAACGACCTCCCTTGTATTATTATCGCACTCTCTCGCAGAGAAGAGTGTATTTTATTAAAAGTAAGAACTATCATGTTCCTCTTTACCACCACTCGGAATTTGATAGGCATTCAGACCAAGTGATAGGATGAACTCATACCTACAGTTCGGTATGTGTACCTTGGATGTTCGATTCAGTGTAGCAATTAAGCTTTAAAAAGATTGTTGTGCAAGTAATTTCAGTAACTCTCGGGTCACTTCTCAATCTTCTCTCATCTGAGCACCCCTCACATCTCACATCTTCGATTGTTACTGATTTCTCGCATTTTCTCATTCAGATATGAATGTTCAAAGAGAAGATCCACGGTGAGGAGAGTAATATATTATCAAGATGTGTCTTGCATTTCAGCACTTGAACCACGCAAATTCAAGTAAAATTAAGAAATCATCCACCTGTAATTTTTCAAGTGCTTTGTGGGCCGGAAATTAAATTAAAAGCAAATTTTAATTAAAATTCCATCGCATTTTAAAACGAGTTAGCTACGGACTGCTATTAATAAATGAAATTAATTTTTAAATTAAATTTGATTCACGAAACATTTTTAATGTAAGGAAATATACTTTACATATTCAGGGCAGGCTGTTATTGTGCGTATTTTCCTTTCAAACTTTTGTACTTAATTTAGCAAGAGGGACAATGAAACAATAGTCAGTTTCTCAATTCGGGGGCTAGGAGCCTTTAGGTCCCAAATAAGACGATGTGCAATAAAAAAAATGGCTAAATTCACGTATTGCAATGAAAGCAATTTGTAAATGCAAGTCTCTATGTTAGTATCTCCTTATGAAGTAGGAGGGGAAAACAGAGAAGGGGCGAGAAGAAGGGCTTTGAGTTCTCCGAAGAGAGTACACTAAATGTACGCATGAGAAGAAAGGAGTAGGGAACGTGGAAGCAGAAAAATCTCTCACACATATACATACTTCACCCCTTTCTAATAATTCCACCTCCTCAGCAACTCTTCACGAATTACTCAAGGATAAACAATGATCCATTGATTCAATCAAGGCTGTTCTCGTGTAGTAGAAAGTAGGATTGTGTGTGAATGTGCCCGCTTGTGCAGCATGCTTATATATATATATATATATATATATATATATATATATATATATATATATATATATATATATATATATATGCTTATATATATATATATATATATATATATATATATATATATATATATATATATATATATATATATATATATATATATATATATATTGTTGAAGACCATGGTATATTTCCCCTTGGTCAATTTCCTTTGGCAACTTTATATTCTTCTTACTGTCTTTTTAGTCTATCTCGTAGATGGTAGATAACTTATCCTATGTTAATATCTCTTTTTAATAAATGCGTTTGGTAAAAAACAAACCTAAATTGCTGAGCTTTCGATCTATTCGATCATCTTCGGTGCGTCTTTAGGTATTCTTTCCTCCTTTACCGATAGAGTATGGTGGAGTCTGAATCAGGTTGAATGAAAATCATTTGCTAATTGTTTAAGTATAATTGTGTGTTAGGGATAAAAGGGTGTGTGGATAGATAGGGAAAATAGGTGTCGTGGTATGACCGGTGTACGCAGTTATACGCTCACAGGCCTACTGGCCAACCGAAATTAAGGCTCCACCTGGGGATGGTTTTAAGAGTGCTTTACATACACAATTGCTAGGCCAAGGAATATTTAAACACGACTGGCTACAAAAATATACTTTAATAGGACTAAAGATTACATATACATATAGGGCAAGTTAAATGGCAATGCAATTAAATATTGATGGTTCACTGCTAAGATGATTAACACTATCAATTAAGTTTGAACCGAGGGATAATTAATTAAGAAGTGATTTTACAACTATGCAAGTTCTAGAGCAAAGGGGATCCTTGAGATTTGACGCGGTTAGGGTGGGAGGAGCGTGAGGAAGCGGGGTTAAATCCCTTTTACTTTGATGTGCGGCAGGTAGGACCAGGTAGGTAAGTTCGACCTTGAACTTGTGGTCGTCCCACGAGACGCTCAATTCAACTTCGGGAAACTGAAGTTGGGGAGGGGGTAGCTTTTATCCTTAAGAGGCAAACGGAGGGTGCTTCGGGGATGGCTTTTCCGATCCTTAAAATCCGAAGACGTAGTGAAAAGGGTTGAAGCGCGCTAACTATTTCCATGAACAACACTGAGTGTTGTTGTTATTAAAACCACTCACGAGCTAACTCACTGGAAGCAACCAAACTACTTAAGAGACCAGTCATCAAAGCGATTTATGTCTCTTTCTCTCGTTGTGTTCTAGATATTCTTACATCGGCAGTGACATTGAAGTTGTCTCACCTAAATTAAGTTCGCCTCTCTAAATTCCCGCCCCTCATTATCTACACAGCTCGAGAGCAAGAACGTATTATTATGAACCTTTTGTAATAAAGTGGACATATCGCCGAGTGTCTTTGTTACCTAGGGCACACCGCATCATTGCTTAACCTTCCGTTCTGCGAACACTCAGTGAACTCAGTCACCGCCATGGTGGCCCTGTCATTCCGTAAAAACTCATTGCAAACTATGATAGAAAGTAATCGGATGCTAACGCTATTATGATTAAAACTTTCTCTGTAAGAGCGAAAAGAATCCGGATTTCTACTCCGGAGCCGCAATAAGCTAAATTAAGTACTACCATATAATTACTTCGCACTTAAAATATACCCATCGCATTAGGAATCACGTATCTATCATCAGTAGTTTGCGAATTATCAACAAAAGCTTGATTTCAATAATATCATATCCGATCTCGTATTTGTCCAGATATGACAGATCCGGGTCTCGTACTCGCCCTGATATGGCAGATTCTGATATCGTATTCGTTCAAATATGGCAAATCCGGATCTCATATTCGTCCGGATGTAACTTTTTTTCCCCCTTTAACAGAAAGATAAAATCTGCTTGAAGCAAATATATCTAAATGATCTCAACTAGTTGCAGTCTTGTGTTTCTACCATTCCATTACTGCACTGTGACTCGGTAAGGATTGCCCCTCCAAAAATAAATAAATAAATATATATATATATAAATATATATATATATATATATATATATATATATATATATATATATATATATTATACTGTATTTTGATGCCTGAGATATGGATCAAATTGTGAATGTCAGTAGAACGCAATAGGTTTGTTATTTGTAATTGGATTAACCCATAATTTTTTATGAAGTTGACAAAAATGTCAAAAAATAACGGATCTCGCAATGTTAGAGAGTGAAAAGGGTGAGTCAGAATCCGCGGCCAAATCTACTGAACCCTTCCTTGGCTTAATACCCCCACACTCCAACCCCATCCGCAAAATTTCAACAACATCGCTCTATAACTTTGGGATATCTTGTGTACAAGCAGAAATACATACACAGGTAATCACATACCTCCGGCTAACTTTGTAGCCGGATGTAATTAAAGAATTAATTAAGCGGCCACCAACTTTGGCCTTTTCGTCCCGCGGAAAATAATTAATCAAACCTCGGAAAATTTGGTGATCGAAAAGTGACTCCTGCTCGCGAGTGCGTCTCGAACCTTCGACTAACAAAACTCAGCAAACTCCAAGGTCCTACCAACAACATCGCTACTTTTGGTGTTCTTCCGCTCATCAATACTCAGAGTCGGGGACTATCGATCGCTATTGCCACGGAAAACGGGACCGATGTATCTCTTTGCATAGGTGGGCGTTATCGTGTTATAACGATATCGGGTTATCGGTTATCCGATATTTTTCCCCGCCTTATCGATTCATCGGTATCGCCGATACTTTTGGTTCCAAACTAGCGATAATCGATAATTTCAGTTTTTGGTTCCAGTTTAGCACAGGGGCGAGCCGGGCGTGCCTTGGAGGCAGAAATAGGTAGGTCCGAGCTGGGAGGAGGATCCTCAAAACCTATGAGGAGATGAAGGAGAGCCTCACCAGGTAAGAAACTAAGAAACAGTATTCAAATATTCTTACTAATGCATTATAAAATAACGCTATATAGAGTCAACAATCAAAATTGTATTATAATTTTGGAGTTATCGATTTATCGGTTATCACCTTATGGGCGATAAATTTATCGCCAGTTATCGAGTATCGGTTATCGCCGATAAGGTTATCCTTATCGATTTATCGGTTATCGTGATACATTTTTCGTTATCGCGCCCAACTATGATCTTTGCCAATTCGCATCGGCACGCGAAGGCCTGTGTCGTGTCAGATATTCACACACCTTAACTTCTCCACTACAAATGGCCCAAAAGTACAGGAACCTAAAACACTCTCCTACTGAAGGAACGGGTTCCGACGCCATTGATTCGATGAGAATTATCCGGAGAGGAACTTGTCCCGTAACTGAGGAGAGAGAAGCGCCCACCTCATACAAATTATCGTTACCACCGTCATTCAGTCATCAGGTTGCGCCACCAGCCCCACCCAGGGGACATCTTCTCTCGAGAATGGTGCTGATTTCATCGCAACTTTCACTATTATGCCACGATTTTTTTTTTAATTTTAAGAGCCGATCTGGCGACTGCCTACTAGGGCATAAGTCCTTGTACTCACCAGGGTTGGCAAAAAAACAAAATTTTTGAAAAAGTTCAATAAAACCCAGGTTTTATGATGGGTTTTTTCAAAAAACAAATGCTACAAGCATTAGAATAACATAGAAAAAGAATAGCTATCTCTATTTTTATATATTAATAATTACTTCGTTTAATAATTATATTATATTAAGAAAAGATCCCAGTAACAGATCACTGATCGAGAATTGTGGGTACCCATGACGGCCATAACCTGTAGAAGGAGAGATGAATTATTATGGGTCAGTATCAGAGAAATAACCTTAATTTGATACATATTTGTTCAAATTATGAACATAAATATGAATTTTGAATAAAATAAGGATAAGTAGCGTTCATTTCTTGAAAAAAAAAGTAATTTGGGAAAAAAAAGTTCCCCCCAAATCCCGGTTTTTTTGATTTGCTCACCCTGGTACTCACACAACAGCATTTACTAGGTTAGATTAGAAATAATAAATGGCATGTAAATAAAATAGATATAAAAAAGAACAACAAATAAAAACAAGATAAGCAAAAAGGCAACAAGAAGAAAGTGCGCTCCTGCGTCAGGGGTAGGCCGCCTCCCCCAGGCGCAGGAACCTGCGACCTACAACAAAGATCTAATAAAGTGGAGGAGGTCAGCCTCCTCCAAAAAGTCATATATTCCGCAAGTCTGTGTGTACGAACCATTGGGAGTACAAGGGACAAGCGGGAGCGACCCCGTTCGTCCCAGTACCGGGGCAGGTAACGTGTGTGAAGATCCCCCAGACTGGGACATTCAACAAGAATGTGCCAAACAGTCTGGGTGACAACGCAATCAAACAGTATGGAGGAGGCAAGCCCTCCATCAAATGGCGGTGCGTACCATGAGTGTGGATAATTGAGAGACGAGAGAAGGAAGCTTGAAGCAGTAACGACATTGAGGGGAACAGTCGTGCCGCAATGACACGCTACTGTAAGTTCCTCTCTGCCGTCTCCCATCTTTTTTGCCAAGCAGCCGGGAGAGATAACTGTATTCCTGTCATGTAATCGGTGTGACGAAGAGCGAAAAAGTGGTGTGGTCGCCGAGTCCTCGCGGAATCTTTAGCGTCCTTATCGGCGCGCTCATTACCCGCAATTCTCACTTGCCCAGGACATCCGCCAGGCTCGCTAAAACCATGACGTCACGGATCCTGCTAATCAGTAGATGCGAAGATTGCAATGCCCCGATAGTACTCTGGGCAGTTTGTGATACGATATATATTACAGTCGGGTCTCCGAACCGGGCACGTCGCCATCAAGAGAGACGCAGCACCTGGCAGAGCCCCGGTGACTTTAAACAGAGGGGATACGGCGTGCAAACCGACCCCCTCTTGGGAAGTGGAGCAATCCGAAAAAATACTAGCACGGTTCCAGTCTGATACGGAGGGTGATTCAAAAAGGCCGAACGCAATACTCCCGGCGCTGTAGAAGCATTGGGAGCAGAGGCGTGGTGACAAATGTCATGGGCAGAACCAGTACGCCACCAGT
This sequence comes from Ceratothoa steindachneri, assembly GCA_963969495.1. Classification (NCBI taxonomy): domain Eukaryota; kingdom Metazoa; phylum Arthropoda; class Malacostraca; order Isopoda; family Cymothoidae; genus Ceratothoa; species Ceratothoa steindachneri. Next base: position 28,455,688 of record OZ018326.1, read on the forward strand.
CATATACTGAGCCCAAATAACTTAGTGTATGAGTGGCATCTCTCGGCGGCATAGGCACCATCGAGATCAGCCTCGGCGCAGTGAAAAATGTTGGTGACTGAGGGGAGCGCCGGGCTCCCACGTACAGGCGAATATTGCACGGCACAGAGCGAGTGGCATCTCCCCAGTAAGACAAGTAGGCTCTCAATGGGGCACGGGTAGAAGGAACCGGTCGCCAGGCGAAGGCCGGTGTGCTGGATCGAGTCCACCTTCCCAGAATACACGCTCGGCTGCGGATGCATCCGTGGTCGAGCTTCGAATGAAAAAAGGATCGATAAAAAAGTAAGGCAGTAGCCCTATTAGCGCCCCAAGCACTGAACGTCACGAAACGAGGAATATCCATGGCGCGGGTACAAGAGATCCTAAGGCTGCGAATATGAGCCTCTCAGGTAAGGCGTCGGTCAAATACCAGACGATGGAAACGGTGCGCATCCACCACTTCCAGGCAAACCCAATTTAGAAACAAGTCTGGGTCAGGGCATAGCCGTGGATGGCGGCAAGAGTGCACTACCTTAGTCGTTGTCAAGGAAAACCGAAGCCTGTGCGCTTCGGCATAGCGAGAGACGCGGTTCAATGCCTGTTGGAGTCGACGATACAGAGTTGACATCTTGGCCGCGCCAAAAGAGATCAAAAGCTCGTCCACGTTGAGCGTAGCGAGATCATCTTCCAGCAGCACCGAGGTGATACCGAAATGCTCAGGGCAAAGAGTGTGACACTGACGACACTCGGCTGACTGCCACAGAGGCGGTCGCGGTGCAAAACGGCCAGACGTTTTAGGAATAATAGTTAGGCCCACGGAGATGATGTTGCCGGATGAGAACTCAACGGCCTAATCTATCGACCTAAATTCCTCGACTGAGATAGAGAAATCAGTCATTTCCTGAAATGAAGACCACCGCGCCCACGCAAGTACCACCCGGGCGGGCTCGTAGGCAGCAGCGGCACCCAAATGGGAAGTGATAACTACCATGGAGGTAATCGACTACCCCCTACCCAAAATTAGGCTGTAAATCCGAAGAGCACAAAGATAGATTAAACAGGAAAGTGAAGCGGTTCTCGGGCAGTGATGCGTAAACTCATCCACATTTAGGGCTCTTATCTCTAACTTATTGATGTCATCAAAGACCTGACCCATGGGATTGATCGTGTATTCCCCCACAGGGAGTGTCTACCGTTCAAATTCCCGAGCAGAAGGGCCTCGGCAACCGGGCCACGATACGGCGCAAGTCAGCTGGTGGTGAAAGTACGCAAAAATTACAGTATACCTCCTATCCAGGTTTGGTTGCACTGCCACTAGCTGAAAGGAGCTATTTATAGCCAATATGAGAGGGGAGACATCATTTAAATTTCGCATCCTACTACCTGCTCCCTATTCCGTGGTGGTGCGGTCGCTAAACCATTATACCCTTGGAGGGTAGGCAAGGGGCACTCGCTAAGCATGGCTCTCCTGCAGAAAGATAGCTAACGTGGAAAGGGCTGAGACGAGCCTTCGTATGTCCCAGTTGGCCCGGAGTCTGCGGCAATGCAATTGAAAGAATAAGGTCTTTAATCCTTGCTCGAAGATGCGGGGGGCCTTATCGAAGAGAAACCCCTCACGGGAATGGCCGTACGTTTCCTGGAACAGAATTACAGTCGCTGTAAGCCGAACAAGGCGCTAAGGTGCTGTCGCCTTTGGAGGAATTACCGAAGGAGGTTGGATTCACTATTCGAGGAGTCACTCCGTAGGATGATCCACTGTTTCCGAGCCACCCAGTCCAACCTTGGGTGGGGGTATAGGAACCGAAGCTCCTTTGGAGCTGTCCCCATTTCGGGAGGCAGCTTCACGACTCGGTGGAAGCGCGCGGCCGTTTCGCCTTACGATACACGGTCATGCTGGGTGAGGGGAGAGAGGGAGCTGGTTTTAGCCGCGTATGGTTTTGAACTTTTTGTAGCGCTCTACCAAGGAAGCGAACAAGGGGAGTAGAACCCGCAGATGGGTTCCGAATAGAAGCAGAAACGACCGTGTTCATACACCTGGAGAGGACAGGAGCAGAGGATACGTTTTTTTTTTAAAACAAATGAGGCATAAGACGTCCCAGGCAGTGAGGGGTGCACCAGGACCAAGTCTTCAGCCTCGCGAAATATAAGACAATCCATAGCCTGAAAAGCCAGGATTTTCTGCTCCGGGAGATATGCCCCACATTGCTTTGAGGAAGCAGGGTGCTGCTCTTCGCAATTGATAAACTTGGTCAAACACGATATGTACTTATCGTATAGGGCCTTGTAGCACTTTACACAGAATTCGTATAAAATCGACTTTGCGCGGCTACACGAGCGAGTCGTATGGCTGAAGCGGTGGCAGAAGTAGCACCTCCGCCTAAGTGACACGAATGGATTAATGCGGTAGCGATGCCAATTGACACGTGCCGACTAATGGAGCCTGTCACGATTGACCGTAACAAAGAGTGTAGGGGTTGCTCTCGATGCGCTTCCACGGTTTCTCATCACACGTTGACCTTGACCGCTCCTGGTCGACCAGCTGTAAAGTGATGTTTTCTAAGTAGTCTACGAGATTCCTCGCATAAACCACTCATTTCACGAAGTTCATGGTAGAGTGCGGCGTCATACTGACCGGCGAACCATTGAATGTTCGAAGGCCACTAATCATGGCTGCATCAGGGGCGTCTGACGCGTTCGCCAGAAGGCTCCCGTCCGAGAAACGGGTCACCTTCGGCTCTCTACTAATCATACTAGCTAATGCTCTCCTCTGATTAATCATGTTGTTTTTAGCCAACATGCTGCCATCAGTGGGTCGAATAACTAGAAACCGTTTGAAAAAAGCGGGCTCAAAAACCCCACGTAGTGTCAAAATTAGGGGCCCCGACTTAATCGAAGCTCCGCCCAGCCTACTTGCTACTTTGGACTTTGTTTGGGCCTCCTCGTCCGAGGACGCCTTGGTAGCGGATGTACCGATCTTGGCCTGGTCTCTTGTCGAAGAAGCATCGGACTCGTCTTTGTCTGGAGCCCTCGCGGAGGGAGAGGAACCATTAGACTTCCTGTTCTTTTTATTTTTGTTATGAGAGGAGGGCGGAGAGCGAACTTGCTTCTCTCCAACCCCAGAAGTTGCCCCCAGGCCGGAGGGACCGGCATCAGCAAGATCCTTCTCCGAGATGGAAAAGGGCTTGGGTCTTAGTGGAGCACCAAATAGGTGGTCTTGTCTCTCCTTATGAGTCCTATGAGAAGCTTGCACAGGGGTGAATTCAGGTGCAATATTTGGCACTGAGCCCGTGTTTGCCCTCATGAAAGAATAGGCCATCTGGGGCGGGGTCACCTCCGGGAACATGTCTAGCTCAAGGAGATCTCAATTTGGCATCCCCCCCTCCTTCACCCCAAGGCATTACGGATCCCAATCGAGGACGCTTCGCTCTTGTGGGCTTCAGTCTTTTTGGCCTGCAGCCGACCTCCATCGGAAAAGAGAGGGGTGCAGGTACACTGACCCCCTATAAACTAGAGACTCTGGACTGAAGGACTGTATGGGGCATGGCATGACGGGACCTGCTATCCCATGCCCCGCCGGGAAAGGTCGATTCTGGGCAGCCTTCTTGTTTTCTGTTTTTTTGGACGTCCCTTTTGAAATGAAAGGCAGGGGAAGGGGCGCACTGGTGTAGAGATGGAGTCGTCCATGGTCGACTTCAAAGAAGCGGGATGGGAAGGCTAGCTCACCCGTAGTCATAGGAAAGGAGTAAATCTCCTCTCCGCTAGAAGAAAATTGGAGGGAGCCATGAAAATGCATAGTGTGGAACTCCTTTTATGAGGTGTAGCTGCCCGGAGGCAGCTCCAAAGATGGCAAAGAGGAAGCCTCGTTGCCCTATGGCGATAGTGAGAGCAGAGCCTCTTCACCGATTGAAGGGTTGACTCGATTTTCCTCGTCCTGTCTTAGACCTAGGGAGCAGTGGCCGGATCTCCTCCATGATCCCGCGATCCTCCAATATATTTCCCTCTGTTGTAGACATGATAGTCAGTTGAAAGCAAAATACATGTAAAATAAATAATATAACCTCCCATTGCTTTAAGAGTTTAAGAGAAAAGCCTCCATAGGATCAGAAAATTTCAGAATGATATGATTTACACATTAGGGTGATGACATTTTTACAACCTCATATCCCTGTGTCATAATTTGATGAACTTTAGTTAAAGATTATATAAAATCTTACTTTCAAGGTGATTTGATAAGAAAACCTCACGCACAAAATGATTTTAAAAATTTAATTTGTCAGCTTTTTTGTCCAGTTTTTGAAGTCACTGGCAGCATATAAAAGATTGAACACAAGCTTATGAGTCACATATATATAACATTATATAGGGTCACCAAACACACAAGGATGTAAATTAGTTACAATAATGTCATTGGACAGGATGAATCTCAGTGATAGGTTGTCCTTGTTGCGGCAGGACCCGTGCAAGTCTTGCATAACTTTGACCGCACGCTCACAACACTGGTTGCTTCGGGCAATATTGATTGGAGATTCATCTGTTTTCCAGTGGGTTTTCAAGCATTTGAGACCTGTTGGGTATTCATTCAGAGCTGTAGATAGTTTATAAAAATCTTCAGCACAGAACAAGTGGGTGCTGAACCAATGGTCAGCCCATGAGTAAGAAATGAATGAACAGATTTTACGCAGCCTGCTCCGGGTGTCAGACATCAGAATGAACGCAAGAAGGGCTAGAATGGCACGAGAGTTCCAACGTGCATTGCTGATGTTTGGGATCTTTTGAAACTTTACAAAGGGGACTTCATTCATCTCAGTGAAGTGACGGAAGACACGCGTGAGATGATAGAGAAACTTCATGTCGTCTCTCCAGCCGCCTGTTTCCTTAATCTCAGTTTTACCGTTGCTGAAGGCTGCTTTCAATTTATCATAATTGCTCATCAAATCCTGCACAAAGAAGTACTCTATGTTTGGTGATTTAGTCGACCCATGGAGCTCATCGTCCATGACAACGCGAAGAATCCGATCCAGGACATGGTGCTGGCAACTGATGAACTTGGGTTTGGGGTGACCTTTATCTTCGAACATTTGCTGCAGTCGAACAACAGCGCCTGTCTTTTTGCCGGTATTCACGCGTGTTTGTTGGCGACAAGAATAACAATTGATCCCCACAGGTTGAACTCTTCCAACACACCCTGGAGCCCTTTTGCAATTGTTACAGCTTTCCCATCCTTCAATTTGAGCGCAGCCAACTTTATTTCTTTCGCTTCATTCTTGAGGACCACGACCTGATATTCAAAGTCCTCAATGCGTTTGCCGTCAAAGTGTAAGCTCCACTTTTCCAGATAAAGCGTGCTCACCAAGTGCTTCTTCCCCTGAGCAGCTCTCGTGTAGATAGCCTTGTGGATTGCTGACTGACATGGGGTTGGGATTTCAATGCCCTCACCAGAAAGCTGGCGACATACCTTCGCTGCTATGTGGGACGACAGCTTTGAGCTTGTAGCAAAGAGTCTTGCTAAGCCTGTTGGGTTATGCTTCCTTTTCCTCGTTGATGCTGCATTCTCATCCACCCAAGAACTGTCTTCGCTGTTATTGGATGAGTCCGTGCTAGGTTCGGAACAATAAGGTGGTTCTGACCTGGAAAGTAGGGACACAGTCGCTTCCATTGCCTTCTTTCGCTTGGATGGGTGGATGGTCTTGGCACTAGCAGGTTTACCAGTGGAATAACCAACCTGGCCTTTGATCAAAATTTGCTGTTTATAGGGGTTCTCATCTTCTTTGCACAACCAGTTGCCTTTCACCTTGGTCACGTCAAACAGTTCATTCAAAGAATTAAAGTTTTGTTTCTTTCTGCAGTACTCATAGTCTTTCAGAAGGTTTTCTAGTTTTGCACAAATGGCTTGATCAGATACATGCGGGAAGTTCAATGTTTTGCTCCATAGGGCTTTTAGCTCCACAACAATTAGGCCGATACCCTCCATCAGTTCTTTGGCGGTTGATTCAAGAAATTTTAAGCGTCCAACGACATGGATTTCAGGGGCATGCGACTCCGTTCACTTAAGGGTTCTTCATAAACTGTCACGTTGCCTCTTCTTGATGGTACTTGAAACTGGACTAAGTTATTTGTCCAGGTTTTATTGTTCTTCTCCGTGTTAAAAAAGCTCTTCTTGAACATGTTTTGCACTCAGCAAATGAAATAGAAAATAAACTTAAATATTAAATAGGTAACAAATTAAAGAAACTGTTATTGAGCTTTTATATATTTTATATATTTTATCAAAAAACATGCAAATTACAATTATAAAAAATAAGAGAGAAGGCAGACACTAATAAAAAATTATATGCTATTATATTATATAATTAGTGAGAAAGTTAAATGTAGCTTACCAAATAATACCAGGCTCTCTTTACAATAAACGCTGGAGATTACACAACAATTATAATAAGGCAATAATAATACCAAAGCCGTTAAAACTAAACTAGTAACTATCCGCTTTAAACATCTCGCTTATATACCGCACGCGAAATGGCTGAATAAAATTCTGGAACTCTACAGAAATCGCCCAAGCGATGACGTGATGATTTTCTGGAAAATTCTATACAATTCTATGGTACATAAATTATTGCACAAGTCTGTTTGATGACTTATATATTTAATATAAATATTTTTAACACATATAAAATGCTAAAATGGCCTATATTACATTTCAAAGTGGTTTGTGCGTGACCTTTTTCAATATTTCAATGGAATAAAACTAATTTTTGTCATTAATAGGCAAAAGTTCATTCATTCGTGCTACAGGAAATAATTTTGGATAAAAAAAAGTCAAAAAGTCATCACCCTATTACACATCTCGGCCCACCGCTTCGAACTAAGATGGACCTTGACAACCCGGCCCAGCTTTCAGGCGAAATTGTCCTCGAGCTTTGACCATAAAGGATGGTATGGTACCGATGTAGCCATCTTATATGTGTACTGGAGGATAGTGAGCAGAGTCGACGGCCCAAAACACCCGTGCCTAATATTTGCGAACTTTTGGCCCTCGCTGCAGGTAGGGAACTTACTACACTAACACTCGACTAAGCACACATAAGAGGACGAAGTGTGCCGTGTAGTCAGAACTCCTGTGGATAGAAAAGTAAGTGTATGTAATAAAGATAAGTAGAAATAGGCTAATCCATAAACGAGTAGGGTAGGTGATCACCTATTATTATCATACCCTGGCAGTCCACTCAAGCACCATGCCAAGCGGACCGAATTCTGTCCAGGTGAGAACAGTTCCTCCTGGTACAAAGTGCGGGTAGACAAAGTTTTAGGCGATAGTTCTAAAAATAAATGAGGATAAAGTAACCCCGAGAGGGAGCGAGGGGGGAAGCGCAACTGCAATTTCCCAGCCCCCAACAGATCTCATGTCAACAGAGTGACCGGACTAATTTGTACTCAGGCCAGGAGGATGTGCAGCTCCTCCAGGCGAGTCCAATCGCTGTCTGTCACCCTGTGTCTTCTGTATGGAAGAGAGCCAATGACTATCTTTCCTGCTTCCGCCGAACGTGACCATACGTCAATCATGCCTCCTTCTCCGCCGGAAGCCATCCAAGAGCACCCGGGTGAATTCTTAAGCGCTTGAGCAGGTCCGGTCTCCGGAGACTTCACAGAAATTTGCGCATCCCAACTTCACCATTCATCAGTCGGGAAATCTACGGGAAATGACAACCGTATTTCACGATTAAATACAGAACGCAGCCTCGCTTCGTTAGAGTTGTCATTCCCTTCTCCTCCTAGGCGCCCTCCGGCCGCGCCACCAGCTCCGTCTCAGATACACCCTCCTTTGGGGGAGCCTGCCAGCCTCTTTCCACACTCACCGTCGGGAGTATACGGAAACGGCTATACGGTCTTGTTCAAGGACTTGACTTGCCATTTCCACATGCTTGGTTCAAAGCGTGCATCAAACAATACATGCTAAATACACTGCATTAACCCCTCCCACCACACGTTCGCGCCTCTTGCACACGGCCAAACTCAGAGCCGCGAAGGAATTCTACAGAATGGAAAGTTAGGCCTAATTTAAAAATCATGATCTCCGTGATCATCTGAATTTACGTTTAGTTTTAAAGATAAAGAGAGAGAGAAAGAAGATAAATTAGAGAGGGAGAAAAATGAGTGGGGGGAGAATTGAGAGAGAAATGAGAGAAAATAGAGAGAAAAATGAGAATGAGAGATATAAATTAGAGTAGAGAAAGATTATAGAAAGCGATAGATAGATTAGATATATTTGAGAGAGGGGGGATTAATAGAGGGGTTTAGCGAGAGAGAAATTAGATTAGAGATATATTTAGAGATAGAAAGATATTATATTATATATATATATATATATATATATATATATATATATATATATATATATATATATATATATATATATATATATATATATATTAGAAGAGAGATTCGAGACTTTATAGAGATAATAGAGAAAATAGTGATATATTAAAGATATATTAGAAAGAGATAGATATAAAGATGAGAGTGATCTTGCACAAATCTGACCTATCATTATCCTCTTCCTGTGATGATGAATACTTACTACTTCGCTTACATTACACAACAATTCGGGACTCAACCGACGCTATGAGATCTCGCTACTTTAAATTTCTCCAGGTCCACGTTCACACATACATGTAAACATAATTTCGCCAAATGTGACGTGTTCTATTCTTAAAAGAAGCTCACCAAATGTAATGTAAGGAAGCCCTTGAAATTGGCTGCTACAATTCCATATAATGAATATCAATTTTTCACACATATATATATATATATAATATATATATATATATATATATATATATATATATATATATATATATATATATATATATATATATATATATATATATATATATATATATATATATACATATATATATATATATATATATATATATATATATATATATATATATATATATATATATATATATATATATATATATATATATAATAGCGATGAGCGGTTGATGACACAGGTTCGAATCCAAATACTTAATTCATTTTCATATAACGTTTAAAAATAGTTTTCCCTATTTTCTCCGTTTCTATATCTCCTATTTTCTTTCTTAAGCTTTCAATGGTTCACGTAATATTTTCCTAGCGTTTTTCCAGGTTGTGATACCAGTTTTCTCGACTCCACTCCAATTTTCAGCCACATGGCCTCGTTTATTTTTATTTTATCTTTATTATTATTATATTATTATTTTTATTATTGTTATATTAGTAGCCAAACTTGAGTAGAGTGAAGAAGACAAAATTGACCGTATATATACATATTTTCGATTTGATGCTACTTGAAGGGGAGGGGGGGGGGTTCTTACATCCCTATTCTCCCAAGGGCTCTTTTTTCCTGTATCCGAGCGATAAAGCCGTTCTTTACGTTTATTATCCTTATTAGGCCCACCTGCTTGAAGTTGTGTGATGAGGACTTCGCAGATGCTTGGCTGGTAGGGGGTGGTCCGCCAAAGCCCTTGGCGGGACTTGCTTTATCTTCTCTACCCTTACTCCTGTAGCAGGGAGGGGGGGGGGCGATGATTTTTGTTGTTCCTCGCAATTCTTGGTTCTTGATTTTCTTCTCATTTACCGTCTATTGCGTGATAGCTATTTCTTTATTTGTGATGCTACGAAAAGATCTATGCAAAAGTGAATCGATCTTATAGTCAATCCAATATATAATAAGTCACATGACTCACACAAGGGAATTTATAAACAATAGAAGAGCGGCATTGGACTGATTTGATCCTTAGGACTGAAGAAGATACTATGGTATGCATTTTTTTTAAGTTAAATTGTAGGTCGAGTAATTTCAATGTGGAACAAATGTGGTAGGCTCGATAGCTAAGTTTATAAAGAAGTCAATTTAAAGTTTTCTGGGATAAAGATGAGAAGGTTAGGTCCTAGGCCTGTAAAGGTTTGTAGCCTATAAATGATGTTTCGAAGAGTCCGTCAACGCGACTTATATCGATATCTAAAAAGAGACTTCGCAAGAAAATATAGTTTAGGCAGAGGTTCAAACCTCCTAAATAAAAAGAGACAACAAGAAAATATAATCTAGGTCAGTGGTTCTCAACTTTGTTTGCCCCATGCACCCCTTTCACCATATATCAGAATGTCATTCCCCCCCTTTCCAAGATTGTCTGCATCAAAAGGTGCGTTCCAAATAATATGCATATAATACTGAAAATCCTTTATTTATTTATTTACATGGATTATTTTTATAGTGGAGTTTTACAAATTTAATAGCAATTGAAAATGTTGGAGGCAATACAAATATCTATTCCAACAGTTACAGTCTGCCAATCTGTGGTCCCAATTCCGCAGAGGTTCAAACCTACCGTAATTGTCTGTCACACAGCAGTTTTGAAAAGATCATCCACGTGTTACACATTTGACGCTAATCAACTATCGATTTGTTTTTCTCAGTCTTGCTTTCAATTTGACAGAAGGAATACTGCAAACGCAAAACCCCAGGAGAGCGAATTATAACTTCCACATACAAAAACAAACGATCATTATCAAGGAATGAGGATGAGGTAAGTAAAGTGAAAAAAAGAAGCAGACGAAAGCCCAATCTGAGCAATGGAGCTCATCATGCGGAAATGTTATGAACAGCAAAATATATAGGGTGATTGATCCAGGGAAATGGAATTTAACAGAAATTCCTGTAACTCTTAAAAGTATGTTATTTTATAAAGTCTTGCACATCATAAGAAATAAGATAGAGTCGCGTTTATAGACATATATACGAGGCCTTCAAAATGTAAAAATCTTTAACTGAAATTTATAGACTAGTCTAGACTAGACCTTCACGATGCTCCAGATGTACTACTTTGTTATATAACAGCAATAATATAAACATGGAAGTCGTTTTGTAAAACTAAATATTTTATAATAAACATTTAACTCTTCCCCTTCGAACAATTTCTAGTTTTTATGAAAGAAATAAAATAGTAGGAATGTATGACTCTTTCTTATCGATCCCATTTTCCTAGATCAGCCAATACTTTCCAGGGGTAAGCGGATAAGAGGGAGAGCGAACGATAAAAGGAGAGAACAAAAGAAATAAGATGGGAAAAATAAAATTGTGACACAGAATCAGAATGTACGAGGAAGAAGGGGAGATCCTAATAGAGAAAAAAGACGTGGAAACGAAAAGGGAGGTAGTGAGAACATGCGAGTGTAGCAGCGTTCCCTTTGTAGAATGAACCAGAAGCATACGTTATCGACAATGGCGAATTGAAATATTAAATTAGCTCTCGGAGTGGAATCCGGAAAGTCATGTCCTCCTCAAAAGTAGGAGAATGAAACTAAAATCATGGTGTTTGCTAAAACCGCAGCCCGTTCCATGATGCGACCTTATTTATCCTTCATCAACCTTCGTCCTTCGGAAGAAAACTAATGTAAGAAGTGCCTTGATACGCTTGCAACTTTTGCTGACAGTATAATGCAATTTAGTCCTCTCTTCCAAATCCCATTACAACTTCTACTTCTTTAAACAAATAAAACCTGTTTCAAAAAGCTGAGGAAAACCACAGTTCGGCAAAACACATTCAAATGAAGAAGAATCATGAAGTCGTGGTGCAATAAAACATTCGAAGAGACAAGGCTGCTGCGGCGGTAAATTTGTTTGTGTACAGGGTGTCCCTAAAGTCTGGACACATAGGAAATATTACAATGGTCTCCTCGTTCACCAGGCCTTACCCTCCCCCCCCCCGCTTGATTTCTTTTTCTAGGCTATTTATTGCTAAAAGAGAAGAAGAAGGTGCACTCGTTCACCAGACCCACCTCGATACGAGAGACTTCAGCGAACAGCGCATCATAATAAATGAACGTGCTCAAATGGACGAAAAGTCCGAATTAATGCATCTGGTTCATTGGGGGAATCTAGCAAAGCACAAGCAAACTTTGCATCACAAATGGAGGAAATCACACCCAAGAAATTATCCATAACTCTATAATTTAGATGGAGATTTTTTGAAAATTTATAAATGTTTTTTTTCGCTAAGTTGACAAATGACTTCGGGTGTTTTGGAAATTCAAAGGATTGAAATAGTTAAAAAGACCAAGAAGAAGAAGAAGAAGAAGAAGAAGAAGAAGAAGAAAAGGGTGTTCAGAGTGTTAAAATAGAATCTATAAAGGGGATTAAAAAAAGCGATTAAGATTAGCAAATAATGTCGTAGGCCACACCCCGCAGGGGGGCCTGTGTAACGAAGCTCTTCGTGTTAAGGAAGAGAACAGCGGCTTGTTTATTAATATTTCAATTAAATGAAATTTAGTTCGTCTTTTTTTATTGAAAATATACATTTTGCTCATCTAGACTTTAGGGACACCTTGCCCTGGTCGAAAAATTATTATTATTATTCCAGCTAAATTTTAAAGAGGGGGGAAGAGGGGGTGGGGGTCTTCTTTTCGATCTCCGTAGTGTGGCCACCGATTTTTCATTCTCCATTAAACGCTTGGATTCAGCGGTACCCGGATAGAATGGATTACCGAAGGACTTAGGCATGATAGGTGGGGTCTAATGGGGAAGGCAGCTCCAAGTCTCCCGCCCTCCCAAGCCCGGTCGGGGGTTATGCGGGTACTAAAAACGAGTCCTTCCACGCAACGGCAGCGGCCAAGCGAATTATTTTCTTTATTCGGATTAAAAGTGCAATAGCAACGAGGCAAGATGGCGCAGCATACAATTTGTAATGAGAGATCTGTAAAGTGGTGACGTTAGAGGAAGTGGAAAATGTATGGAAGACACATAACCGCAGATCCTCATGTAAGTATTGGGGCCAGGAGGGCACGCAATCCTCCAGATGTCAGTCGCAGCCACGTTTCCCATGCCACACCTGACATCCCCTTTTGAGGTGAGAAAAAGAGATGGATAAGAAAAAGAAAGGTGGGGGCAGTAGAAAAGGAAAAGGGTGGGAATGATGCACAAGAATGCGAAAACCTCCTTTACCCTAGTCAACCAGCCTCCCCTAATTCCGGCCCCAAACGGGTGTAACAGTCGAGCCTCTCCCCCCCCTCCCTTGCGTGGGGTCTCTTGAGTTAAGGTAATTCGGGGGCACGTACTTTTACCCAAAGTTATAAGGTCATGAGGAAGGAAAACAACAAGTATCATTGGATACCATTTCTTACCAGCAGCAGTGGAGGTTCTGGTAGGTATGACGCCGTGGGCGAAACACCCCTTTGGCGCCCCTCATGAATTGTTTTGGCCTTCCTTAAAACAGTCGGGAGCGACTATTATTTTGTTTATTGTTATTATCTATCGATTTGGAACAATAACACATAATGATCAATGCTTTTATGTGTAACAACAAAAGTATTATAAATACTGAATAAACAAACTATATACAATAACAGCCATAAATAACAAAAATAAAGTAACAAGGATAGAAAAAGGAGGGCGGTCCTCGCTCCTGGGTGGTCGCCTTTTCCCACGGCAATCCATGCCGCCCCGGACGGCTGCCCCCCATACCTGAATCCGCCTCTGATTTGCAGCAAGTGGTCATTCGGTATGAACGAAAATCCTTCGCCACCTTCGCCTGGAATGGCTTCTCCTTTTAATATGAACCCATTGCCACCGGTGTCGACCCCTTCTTCCAAGGACAGGAAGAAATTTGAATATATGTTATTGTTTTGTTTGTTTGTTGTTGTTTTTTTGTTTTTTCAACGTCCATCTGGCGACTGCCAACACAGGTATAAGTCGCCGTAATTAAAACCAGCCTAGTAAGTCTACCTTAAAACTCACAAAAAAAACATAAAAAAAGAAAACGCAAGAAACAAAACAAAAACAAGAAGGAAACACTCCGTTGTCGGGGCAGGCCCGCCTCCGCCCGACCCACGATTATGCGACCAACGCCAAAGAAAGTGAAAGTAAAATGAAGGAAACCAGCCTCTTCCAAGAAGTCAAATAGTACACAAGTCTGTGTGCATGAACCCGTCCCGAGTACAAGGGACAAGCGGTAGCGACTCCGAGGTAACGTGCGCGAAGATTACCCAGACTGGGACACTTAACAAGAATGTGCCGAACAGTCTGGGGGACAACGCAGATGTCACAATAAATAGCTGGGGAGCGCTCCGTCAAAAGGTTGTGCGTCGCGCGAGGTGCCTAATACGAGGACGATCAGTTATCGAACCCAACTCAAACTCGTAAGGCCTCTATTAGTTCGACCCGAAATCTTCTACCCTTTAGTCGCTCTCCTCAATTCATGTTTAGAGGACTAGAAATAATCGTGGTTGGTCTACTTAAGTATTTCACCATGTATAAGCCATGTATGGAATCAAAAACAGTGCCCAGTATTCCAACATGGTCGCATTATAGAATTAAAAGGTAATATAATGTTTAATTTTGTAATCAAAACCCAGCAGATATTTGTAAATTTGGTTTGAGTTTAATAACCTCCTCAAATTATATCTACATTCGTAACAAATTTCAAAGATAATACTAAAAACTGGAGTTCGCTATTTTCAAATTGCAAAATAACATAAATTTGAATTTAAAAAGGAGCATATTGAGATATTAGTCTATTGTTTGATTAAAATAAAGACAATGAGAAGGGAAAGGGAAAATGAAAGAAATAAAAAATGAGAATAATAAAAAAAATTCCCCTGGAATAATAGGGACATTACAATACCAAACGCGAGGACTCCGAGTTGATTCACTCTTTCCAATAATGGAGCCGGAGCCGGAGATTAGAGGAGCTTGGACGAAGGAGCTTTGACTCCATATGCAGTAGAGGATAAAACAAATCTTTGCTCGGATTTCATCGAGCTCCTTTGGCCAGAAAGGGAAGGGACACCATTTCTCGACTCGATCAAAGGCAGAAATGCGAAGAAAAAAAAAATCTTATTTTAAGGTCGATACAAAAAAATACACGGGCAATTTCATGGCCTCAAAGTAATGAATCAACAAATTACATCCGAAATAGAACAGGGAACATGTTAAAGAGGAGAAAATTATGCCTACGCTCGTCTCCCCAGTTCTTACAATGAAAGGCTTTCTAATGGAGAATGGAAAGAAACGACTCCCGGAAGTGTTTAGCTCAATTAAACATATATTAAAGTGTATCACGCTCCCCATTACACTGAAATCAGCAGAGCACGGAAAGAGAGAATTATTTCCAGCGTTTAACCTCCTTCCTCAGACACACAATATACAGACTGTGCCCCAAAAGACTATATAACTTTTATATCATCATATATTTTATCATTTGAAACAACGATATAGTGTTATAGCAACGCAAATAAAGGGAAAATTGGTGATCAAATGTTAGATCAAGTTGTTTGTATAAAAAATTTAATTCAGTACTCCAAGTGCACAAAATATTCTCTAGCGGAATACATGCACTTCTGGAAGTGCATGTATTGCAGACATTGGCTAATGGGGATGGTGTGATAGTCCCTCACTAACATTTTGCATGTTTCAGGTGTTCCAAGCGTTGTAGGATACTCACTGTTTCTTCTTTGTCATCGAGGCAGCTTCTAATATCACAATGGTAATGAGGGACTTCGATCTTGTTAAAAGTAAAACTCGTTTCCAAACAGCGTCCAAACTGCAGGTATAATTTTTGTCCGCAGCATGTAGAGATATGCGTTAACGGAAACTGTCCCATTAAAGAAAAATGGTTCAACCCAGATCCTTGGATGATAACCACACCATACTATTTATTATTCATAATAAATTAACATGATTAGCCACATAAACGTGTAGGTTATAAAGTGAGCAATACCTGCAGTTGTGTCGATTTACTGTGTCATTCATCTTGGAGGTAGATTTATTGGATCATACTTGATTGGCAGAATGTACTTCTTTGGCTTCCAATTTATATTTTTTGTTGTTTCCAAATAAAGTATATAATGCGATAAAGAGTATTTATTCTTTTTATGTACACAATATATATATATATATATATATATATATATATATATATATATATATATATATATATATATATATATATATATATATATATATATATATATATGCTCTTTCAATAAGGTCGCTCGATTTTTAAATGTAAATAAAACAAGTTGTGTGTGATATATGCACTCAATTTATTTTAAATTTGAAAGTACATTTTATGACATTAAGTGTGAAAAATGACGTGGTTAAAATGTCCGCCGTGGTTTCGCTTGGTGGAACGTATTCAGGAGGCCCAATTTACGATGACTTTGTCGCATAAATATGGCTGAATTTTCTGGATGGTGTTCGTTATTTTGACTTTGAGGACATCAACTGTTTGCGGATTATTCGCATAGACCTGCGATTTAAGGTAGCCCCAAAGAAAGTAGTCTAATAGCGTTAAATCGCATGATCTCGGTGGCCAGTTGACGTCACCGCCCCCCTGAGATGACCCAGCCCTGAAATCGCTGGTGCAAAATGTCTATCGTGGCGTGCGCAGTGTGGCACGTAGCACCTTCCTGTTGGAACCACATGTCGTCAGTATCCATATAATCCAATTAAAGTTGCTTATCATCGATCTGTAAGGCTCGCCGTTGACAGTTATGGCAATCCCATCTTCGTTCTCAAAAAAATACGGACCGATGATTCCGTTAGACGAAAATCCGCACCAAACAGTGACTTTGTTGGGATGCAATTGGTGCTGGTGTTCTCATGTGGATTGTTTTCATCCCAAATCCAACAATTTTGCTTGTTCACAAATCAATTCATCCAAAAATGTCCCTCGTCGCTGAAGATGATTTTTTGGGGGAAATTTGGGGCAATTTCCAACTGCTCTAGAGCCCAATCAGCGAACACACGGCGTTGTCTATGGTCGTTTACCTTAAGTTCCTGGGTAAGTTGGATTTTGTACAGGTGCAGACCCAAGTCCCTACGCATAATTCGCCAAACTGAAGTCTCCGAAAGGCCAAGTTCTTGTGAACGACGAGAAATTGACTGCCTCGGATTTTTCCGTACACTCTCATTTACGGCAGCGATGTTTTCAGCAGACCTTGCGTTTCGGCGACGTACGGGTGTTGGCTGATTGTTGATCGACCCTTTTGCCTTGATTTTGGCCAACAAGCGTCGAACAGTGGACTCGGCAGGACGATTGTGGCGAGGATAGAAATTACGTAATGCGCGGAACGTTTGTCGAATGGAGCACTGATTTTGATAATAACATTTGATGATTTGCACACGCTGTTCAACGCTATAACCTTCCATCGTGACTTGCCAAGTACTACTGAACAGTTCACAGTGAGGTTGCCAGATGTCGCTTTAACAACATGGCTACTATCGCCTGACAAAGCTCGAGGGTCCTTGTTGAAAGACCTTTTATATATATATATATATATATATATATATATATATATATATATATATATATATATATATATATATATATATATATATATATATATATATTACAAGTATTTATAACTGTAACTTTTATTTCTTATGTGATTATGTGAAACGAACTATATCGGTGAAGTGACATACTCAATTCTTACAGAAGACGCGTGACCTCCCCCCCCCTGCCAGATTTTAATGAATCTATCAAACCAGCATCAAATAGTGTTATGGTTTGCAGTTTCCGTCCATGTTTCTAAGATTTGACTTTTGAATACCGATTATGATTCGATTTCTCCGAAGAAGAAAACTCAAATATTCAACCAAAAGATGTACCAAGGAAATTTCCATATATGAATTTTGCGGGTGATTTAGTTTTGACGTTTACAATACGGCCCCAAACTAGAGAAAACAACAACAAAATCTACATTTTCTTGAAAATACTCGTTGGATTCCCGGGAAATTGGTCAGAATATTTATGGAAAATTTGCCTCTAAAGTTTCATTTAATAGACAACAATAACAACTTTAAACGCAAAAAATCAGTAACGTATGTATGGCAACAGTGCCGTAAGTGTATTGTGGTTTGATTCTAATCTCATTAATGATTTATCAGGATAACAGTGCGTATGACACTTGCAGTTGATGGCATCTAAAAAAAAAAAGGATGGCGATACGAGTAAAGTCGACAAATCCTTAAAAAAGAGTGGAAGAACGAGGGAATAACATTGTCTGACATTTCAAGGCATTCTTATAAGGAAAATAGATATTTCACACATAATAAAGCTCCATGAGGATGCTGGGTCCTGCGAGTCGACGAAGAAAACGTGGACTCTCTAGGAAAACCTCTCCCAAGGAAGACTGCAGGATACAACGGATATCGATGAAGGACTTATTTGAGGCAGCAGCCGGTAATTCACGTGGAGTTGCCGAGAACCTGAACCTGAATGGGTCTCACCAGACTGTCACACGCCGTTTGGAAGATGGGGAGGGCACATAGCAAGTTCCCCTGATAAGAAAACACTACTGAGCATGTCCTATGAAGTGATGAAAAATGGGAAAGTGTATAGCAGCGATGAAGGCAAATCTACTGGGAATCAAAGCAGCATGTACGGCGAGGTACAGGTGAGAGATTGCATCCGGGTGCACGCAAAAGAGGTTCAAAATTTGTAAGTGGTAGCGTGATGGTATGAAGTATGTTCTCAAGCGTTGGTGTCTATCCGCTTGTATGTTTACGAGGTACGGTAAACACTGCCCCATACAAGAATCGGCTTCAGGAACATGCGATCATCTCTCTCCGAACATCGGGCGTACGTGAGCATGTTTTTAAGAAGGACAAATGTTTCGTGTCACACAACATAGACGTGATGAAATTGTGATTTAAACCCGATAGTCAGTGAAGAGGTTTTGGCTGAGAAATAGACGAATATATTTGGCAAAGATTGGAAAAAGAATGCAATAAAATCACACCCGAACAATGTGTGGGGTGGCGCCTGATCATGACTTTCCCGACACTAATGGCACGCAATAACACGGACAGGCACGTGCCAGCAGGGAAACTTCCAGCTCCCGCTGAGAGAAAGAAAAGAGGAAGAGAAAGAATAAAAAGAAAAAGAATAAAAGAGTAAAGAGAAAGAAAAGGACTAAAAAGAAAGAAAAAATGCAGAAAGGAGAAAAAGATAAACGGGGTGAGCGAGAGAAAAATGATCGATAGAAAGAGAGGTAAAGAAAAAGAGCGAAAACAGAGAAAGAAAGAAATGGAGAGAGAAAGATAAAGAAAGATTTTTCAATACCTATCTGGCGAAGGCCCATCAGGGCAAAAGTGGCCGAAATCATCCTACAGCCTAATGCTAAGCTAGATTAAAAAACAAGCGTGAAAAAGACACCCTCCCAACAAAAACAAAACACTAAAAACAATGTAGGAGGACGACCTCGGACGACCACCTTGACCCTCCCCCCCCCTTTTTTTCGAGCAGAGACCGAGGGGTCTCAAACAAAATCCTAAGAGACAATAACGAAGATTCTCACGTGGAGGCCGGTGAGACATCCCACCTGCGTTTGCCTAAATCAGCCGATCCCCCCCCCCCACGCCCCTGACCCGCAGACAAATGAATCCCCCGGAAGACAGGAGCCTTCAGTCAACCCCATGCTTCGAGGCCACATTCAGCGACAGGATTTCCTTTGAGACAGCAGCCGTGCCCCGGAGGCCTTTTAGCGACTTAGCCGGCTGAGTGTGTATATATATATATATATATATATATATATATATATATATATATATATATATATATATATATATATATATATATATATATATATATATATATATATATATATATATATATATATATATATATATATATATATATATTCAGGGTCCCCTGTTACCCGAGAGAGAGAGAGTGAAGCTCGCGTCCCACTTTCGTCTTGAGTTGAGCCCCTGAAGTTTGAAGGTCTTGTCGCCTAGATCACCACCGTAAACTTTTGACCATCCTCTATAGGCAAATTCGTGAAGGGGTTTATTCGAAGAGTTCGTGCGGCATACTCCTCTCATCTCGTTCACGAAAGTACGTCGCCCCGTCGAGTGCACTCCCCCAAGCCTGAGTGTATCTCGCTACTCCACCCACGAGTAATTCATCTTGCTCCAACCTCACCTCGCTCTTCCTTGAGGTAATCGAAACCCATTGCAAGATCTCATCGCCGGGTTGCAAGATCTTTTCATCCATGCAATCCGAGTCTTGGTTCCGTTCACCACCTCCCCTTTCTCCGAGAAGCTAGCCCGCAAGGTAAAGGTCCTTCCGCCCATTTTTCAAATCCCCACTGGAGGTTATTCCCCGCTGTCCATAATTTGTTAATTACCGAGTCTCATTTTCATTTCCCTATTGCATTTGTCCATGTCCGATCTGTGCATTGCAATTACATAATAGCTCAATCTTGACCCGTGTATATATTTTGTGATTACCTTTTTTTTTGTTGTAATTAAATCATTTATTTGGGGGTACTCTCTTTAAATAACCTTGAATGAATCCTGGCATTTTATGAACCCTTTAAGGCCAACTTCACGCACTCGCTTACGCCCCTTTTGTTGAGCCTCCCATTGAACTGGAGCAAGGCCTACCTCCCCACTCTTCATTTACGCGCGGCCTATCAGCTTTCGGCCGCCTATTTATGCGTGTACGGACTATGTTGTACACCCATAATTCCTCGACAAACAACAACAAAAGTAAAACAGCAAGAAGAACAAGGAAGCACACCCCTTTTTTTATTCTTCTTCTTCTTCTTTGGGCAGGATGGCGGGGAGTGAGCCCGCTTCTCTCCATCCACGAAAGGTGGCCCCCAGGCACCAGTTGGAATAGTTGGTCACTCGGTGTCTGAACGGCATGAGGAGAAGCTTGCACAGGGGCGGATTGACTCAGGTTGGGTGTTTGGCACCGAGCCTAAGTTCGGCCTCATGAAAGATCCTGCCATGTGGAGCAATGTCACGTCCGAGCCATGTAGAGCTAAGGGGAGCCTCCAAGTGCCCCAACCCCACCCAAGGTGTCACGGATCCCAATCGAGGAACCTACAATCATTACATCTTGGGCCAGTGAAGCAACCTCCATCGGAAAGAGGGAAGCAGGCATGCCGACCCCCTGCAAACTTAATATGCATGACTGCAGGATAGTATGAGGCATGGTCCGGTGGGTCCTAACAACCCTTTATCTTCTAAGGCTTTGCTCCTATAAAGCCGCTCCCACCGGGAGCTTTCTTGGCAGTCTCCTGTGAACGGAATATGGAAACCACCGATGGTGATAAGATGGAGTCGTCCAATGGCGACTCGAAAGAAGGAAAAGCCACCTCGCCCGTAGACATAGCAGATGCGTAAACCTACTTTCCGCTACAAGGTTGTGAGGGGCCCTGGAAAACCACAGAGGGCACCTCTCCATCTGTGTGTGCTAGAGCTGACCGTGACAAAGGGGAAGCCTCATTGCGGTGAGAGGGGAGCCCCTCCACCGGTTTGAGGGGTATCTCGTTTTCCTACGTCACCGACACACAGGGAGGAGGAGGCCGAACTTAGAGGCGGATCTGTTTGCGCCTGCGTTGCCCACTATTTCCCTATGTTGTATACATGATAGCAAAATATTAACAAAAAAGCAAGGAACTTAGATACTATGACATCCCAATGCCTTGGGGAGTTAAGAGAAAATTTCAGAATTTCATCATTTAGATACTCGGACCACGGGTTCAAGCTAAAATGTACCTTGACAACCTGATCTGCCATTTAGTCAAATTTGTTCTGGAGTTTTGACCTAGAGTATGGTGTCAATGTAGCCACCTTGTATGTATATTGGAAGGCGGTGAGCTGAGTCGACGGCCCAGCACACCCCGTGCCTAATATTTCCCGAAACCAGCGGGCTTTCGGCCCTTGCAGCAGGTAGGTATCTCATGCATGCTATACAATGCCAATCTACTAAGGTCTGATAATATGACGAAAGTGCGCCAAGCTGCCAGAAACTATGTGTATAGAAGAACAAGTTCTGAAAGGGGTAGGCGGGTATGTAATAAAGAGAAGTAGATATAGGCGGGACCATAAAGAGTAGGGTGGGTGATCACCTATCATTATCATACCCAAATTTGACGAATATATCGCAAAAAATAAAACTTTTTTTCGCCTGAGAATACCGTCCGCACCCTGTAGATACAGAGAAGACTAAATAACGCATGCCTAAAGAGACATCTCCCTCTTTCTTCGTATCCATGTGAATGTACACAGCCTAGCCCTATTTCTAGGTCAAAGGTCACCGCTAATCCGTTCTCTATCTTCGCCGACGAGCAACACCTCTCGAAGCTACTTGCTTCACTGATCTGCAAGTTTTATACTGTTTTCTTGTAGGACTTTATCGAACTCAATGAGAGTTCAATTCAATTCGTGCGTATCACTAACTTTAACAGACAGAGGAAAGCATAATTAACAATTCCTATTTAATTACAATATTTCAATAGTGCCTAAAGTGAATAATTCCATATTTCAAGTGTTAGCATATTATTTTGCATATACAATTAAAATCGTTAAATTAGTTAGTGTAATAAAGCACAAAATCCTCCAGAGTAAAGAGTATAAATAAAACACCCTACAAATTTACTTAGAGAGGCCATAGCCCTCGTTGGTTTGGGAGGTGAATAGTAGCAGAAGCAAATATCACCTTAGAGTAAGGGTTTTCGAGGCTGTGCCCCCTACTGTCCTGTCCTGCCCCTCCTCATCACGACAAATTGGTGAGGTCCTGCTGAAAATATGCCCAAGTTATTAGGAACAAGAAAATGTATACGTCTCATTAATGCTCATTAACTTATAAGAAATAAGGAAGGATGATACACAGCGATTTCGTCTTTTATAGAACCAAAAAATCTAGTGCGTATATCTACTAAAAATGCTTTCGTCTTCAACATAGAGGGACATACTTACACTGATCTGATCACAAGGTTTTTTGGCGGGCTTTTTTTTAGTTTTAGGAGCCCATCTTGCGACGACCTACTTGGGCATAAGGCGCCGTACACACCACTGCCTGCGACTAAGCTATATTAGAAGCAAATAAAAATGTAAAGAAAAAATAACAACGATAAAAAGATCATAGGCTAAAAACCAAAAACGAGAAGGTAACAAAAGGAAGCACGCTCCAGCGCCAGGGGTAGGCACGCCTTCCCCCGGAACAGGAGCATACGACATACAACAAACAGTCAATAAAGTGGAGGACAGCCTGATCCAAAGAGTTGTATAGTCCGCATGTCCGTGTGCCAGAACAAGTCCCGAGTAGAAGGGACAAGAGCGAAGATCACCCTGACTGGGACATTCAACAAGAATGTGCCGAACAGTCGGGGGAACAACGCAGTCGTTGCAATAAGGCACAGGCTAGCGCTCCATCAAATGGTGGTGCGTGCCGCGAATGTGTCAAATTCGGAGACGACAGAAAGCAATCTGAAGCTGTCGCGGCGCAATGGCACGCAACTTTAGGTTCCCTTCAACTGTCTCCTATCTTCTTTGCCAAGAAGCCCGGAGAGCTGCCCATATTCCTGCCATTAATCGGTGTAAGGAAGAGCTAAACGCTGGTCAGGTCGTCCAGTCCTGGCGGATTATTTGGCGCCCTCAGCGGCGCGCTCATTTTCCGCACTTACTACATGTCCAGGAACCCAGCAGAAGGTAATCTCGACATCCGCCCAGCTCGCAAAAACCGTATCCTCACGGATATCAGGAACAAGGAGATACGGAGATTCCAATACACCGAGAACACTCATGGAGCTTTGTGAGTAGTTATAACTCACAATCGTCTCCAAACGGGCCACGTCGCGTTATCTCCCATACCGAGCGGTCTACTGCAACCAGCTCGGCCGTGAACACAGAGGCAGCGCCTGGCAGAGCCCCGCAGACTTCAAAGAGAGGGAAAACGGGGTGGCGTTGAAACCGAACCCTTCTTGTGACTTGGAGTCATTCGTATACACTGGCACGGTTCCAGCGTGACACGACGTGTTCTCCAAAAAGACCGAACGCAATACTCCAGGCGATGTAGAATCTTTGGGAACAGAGGCTTGAGAACAAATAGTCAAAGGTGGTACACTCCAGGGTGGCGTCCTGGACAAAGCCAGGTGCACCACCGGCCCGAAAGCAATACCTAGCTCTCGAAGAAGTTTTAAAGCTCTAAAGACGAAGGGCATAGGGTATGACTGAGTTCTCGGCGGCATAGGCGCCGTCGAATGAGGGAGGCGCCGGGCTTGCGGGTACAGGCGAATGATGCACTGTGCACGGGACAGAGCGAGTGGCATTTCCCCAGCATAGGCAATTAGGTCCTCAATGGGGGACGCGCGGAAGGCACCGGTCGCCAGGCAAAGGCCGGTTTGCTGGATCGAGTCCACCTTCAGCAATACACGTTGGGTGCGTATGCATAAGATTCGCATCCGTAGTCGAGCTTCAAACGAACTCGGAGTTGATAAAAAAAAAGTAAAGCAGTAGACCTATTAACGCCCTAGGCGCTCAACGTCCCCGGCCACAGAATATCCATGGAACCGGTACACAAGAGCCCTTAAGGGTGCGAATATGAGCTACTAAGTGAGGCGTCGGTCAAATATGAGCCCAAGAAAACGGAGCGAGTCAAATGCTTCCAAACCGTGAATGACGGCAGAATGCACCACCTTAGTATTGGCCAAGAGAAACCAAAGCCTGTGCGCTTCGGTATAACGATAGACGCGGTTCAATTGCTGTTGGAATCGACGCTCCAGAGTTGGCATCTGGGCAAGGCCAAAAGAGATCGAAAGGTTGTCCACGTAGAG
Organism: Ceratothoa steindachneri; assembly: GCA_963969495.1. Lineage (NCBI taxonomy): Eukaryota > Metazoa > Arthropoda > Malacostraca > Isopoda > Cymothoidae > Ceratothoa > Ceratothoa steindachneri. The sequence continues at coordinate 28,480,321 of OZ018326.1, forward strand.
TGTAGTGAGAACATCTTCCAGTAGCACCGGGGCGATGCCGTTGATGCTCAGGGCAAAGAGTGTGACACCGAGGACACTTCCATGCGGGACATCCTTTTCCTGCTTCCTGGGCAGGAGAGGGCTCCCACAACCAGTACGCGGAATCGATTATCTAGCAAAAATTCAGATATAATGATTAGAAGGCGTCCCATCGCCCCCATCTAATGGAAAGTCTCCACTCAATGATACCGTATCGCCATGCGATATTATAGGCCTTCTTCAGATCGAAGAACACCGTAGGGTAGTACTGTCTACGAAGGAAAGCCTCGCAGATGGCATTTTATGGTCGAAGCAGAGCATCTGACGTAAAAGAGAACTTGTGGAAGCCGCATATGCAGAAGAGAGATGACCTCCGGTGTCCAGAAAAAGCTAATCTAACATTTACCAATTTCTCCATACGCAGGAGATTGGGCGGAAAACGGCTGGGGTAGAGTGATCTCTCCCCGGTTTGCGAAAAGCGAGCACAGTAGCGATTCACCAGGCGTCTGGGGGGATACCCTCTACCCAGATCCTGTTGAACAAATCTAGCAGAAATGCCATGCCTCGTTAACCCAGGTGTCGAAGCATGGCGTAAGGGAAATCGTCGGGACCAGGGACGTTGTCCGCGCAAAAAGCGAGAGCGGAACGCAACTCGCTTAATGTAAACCTGTCGTTGAAGGGTTCTACGCCCCTGGAGGTAAAGTATAGTTGGCGGCTTCTGCGACATCATGACGCGCAATGAATGCTAGCTGAGCAGCATCCCGGCTAGAGAATGCGGAGAAAGCGTTGCGAAGGATACCGCCACGGAGCGGGGTCCAAGATTGCTGTCCTATTCTCCTGGAGAACGGGAGGGGGGTCCTGCGAGAACTTGTCTCGAATCCTTTCGACTCGCTTCAACACCTCTGTTAGAGGAGTCATCTCGTTAAGTGAAGACACATATGCCCGTCAGAAAATGCGGCGGGCGTACTTCGAAACATACCAGATAGATCGAGATAGATCGAGACAGGAAAATGAAGCGGTTCTCGGGCAGTGATGCATAAACTTATCCAGCGTTAGGAAACCTATTTCAAGCTCGTCCATCAGGTCGGCTAGGACCTGACCCCTTGGATTGATCGAGTAGTCAGCCTATAGGAGTTACTCTTGTTCAAGTCCCCGAGAAAGAGAAAGGGTCTTGGGAACCGTGCCACTACGCAACGGAAGTCCCCCGCGTCGAAGTCGGCTGACGGTGGAATGTACGCAGAAATAACAGTCTACCTAACATCCAGGTGCAGCTGCACAACTACTGCCTGATAGGAGGTGTCTATCGGGAAGAGAAGAACGGGGATATCATTCCTGGTGTAAATAGCGCATCCTCCTACCTGGCCCCATCCAGTGTTTTGTGTGGTCGAAAAACCCTTATACTCAGGGAGGTTGGGCAGAGGGCACGCGTCCAACATGGTCTCCTGCAGAAAGATCTCTAAGGGAAATCGGAAGGAGACGAGGCTCTGTAGATCCTCCCAGTTTGCCCAGCAATTCCATTGAAGGAATATGCCCTCCAGGCCTAGCTCGGAAGAGATGCGGGAGGCCCTCTTTGAAGAGAAGACACTCACAGGAATGGCTGTACGCTTCCGGGAGGCAGAGCTCTGGGGGATGATGGCCGCACAATGCGCTGTCGCTTTCGAGGGCTTATCGGGCGAGTCTTTTCCTCCCTCCGCCTCGAAACATTAGGCAGGCTTTGGAAGCAGGGATCCCTCCTGTGGAAGATCCACCTTCTTCGACTCACCCAACGTAGCACTCAGTGTGGGTGTATAAGCCGAAACTACTTTAGTGCTGTGCTCTTTTGGGGAGGCAGCTTAGAAACCCCGGAAGATGGCCTAAAAACCAATGTCAGGGGTGTTGTCTCCTGTGAGTCTAACGACTCGGTGGAAGCGCGTGGCCGTTTCGCCTTACGGGAAACGGTCACGCTGGGGGGAGGGAGGAGGAGCACTGCTTTTAGCCGGGGCTGGGTGTGAACCCTGTATGCCGCCAGCTCAACCAGGGGAGAGCCCGGGGTGGGTACAAGACGCCGAAGGGTTCCGAATGGGCGTGAAAACAACCGTGCTCGTAGGCCTGGATGGGCCAGGAGCAGAGGGTGACTTTTTTTTAACTTTGAGGCATAAGACGTCGCAGGCCGTCGGGCGCACCAGGACCAAGTCTTTAGCCTCGCAAAATGAGAGACGAAATGAGCCTAAAAGGCCAGGATTTTTTCTCAAGGAGATACGCACCATATTGCTCCGAAGAATGATGGGCCCCGACGTAATCGAGTCTCCGCTCTGCGCACTTTTGGTCTTTGTCAAGGACTCCCCACCCGTGGGAGCACCGGATCCAGACGTGCCGTTCTTGGCTGGATCGCATACCGAAACGGCAGCGGACCCGTCCGTCCCCGTGGCTCCAGCGGAGGGAGAGGAGCCCTTAGGCATTTTAGCATAGGTGGGCGCGATAACCGATTAATCGATAAATCCAAAATTATAATACAATATTGATTATTGACTATATATAGCGTTATTTTATAATACAATATTAAGAATATTTGAATACGGTTTCTTAGTTTCTTGCCTGGTGAGGCTCTCCTTCATCTCCTTATAGGTTTTGAGGATCCTCCTCACAGCTCGGACATACATATTTCTGCCTCCAAGGCACGCGCAGCTCGCCCCTGTGCTAAACTGGAGCCAAAAACTGAACTGAAATTATCGATTATCGCTAGTTTGGAACCAAAAGTATCGGCGATACCGATTAATCGATAACACGGAAAAAAATATCGGATAACCCAATATCGTTATCGCGATAACGCCCACCTATGCATTTTAGTCTTCTTCCTCTATCTTTTCTTTTTGGGGGGTGAGGGTGGGGAATGAACTCTCTTCTCTCCTCCACCAAAAGAACCCATAGGCCGGATGGAGCGGCGCTTCAGCGAGATCGTTCGTTCTCCGAAGTGGAAAAGACCTTTGCTCTCAAAGGGGCACCAGCCAAGTGAGGAGGTCCCTCCCCTCCGAGTAGATCCTCGAAGGCCCTAGCCGTCTGAGGAGAAGCTTGCACAGGGACGGACTCGGAATCTGTGCTTGGCACCGAGCCCGAGTTCGACCCCATGGAAGATCCTACCCTCTGGGATTGGGTCACCCCAGGGACCATGTCCATCTCAGGGGGGGGGGGTCCATGTGGTCATCGCCCCTCCCCCCTAAGACATCACGGATCCCATTCGGGGAACCTTTTGTCTCGTCTTCTTGGGCCGGCATCCGTCGACAAGGAGAGGGGGGCACGTAAGGTGACCCCCTATAAACTTGCTATGCACGCCCTATCGAGCCACCCCCATCGGGAGCGGTCAATTATGGGTACTGGTGTGCTTTCTTGGCAGTCCCCTGGGAAAGTAAAGGGGGGACTGCCGCTAGTAGGAGGGATTCGCTCAAGGGCGATTCAAGGGGTGAGGGGGAGTCGCCTGTACCCGTAGGCATGGGAGAGGAGTAAGACTCCTCTCAGGTAAAAGAAGTTTGGAGTGTCCCCTGAGAAAGCACAGGGAGAGGAGGATCCTCCTTTTCTAATGTGGAGCTACCCGAGGGCGGCTCCGGTGGTGGTGAAGGGAAACCCACCACCCCAACCCGTAGGTCAGGGGTGAGGGAGCGTTGTCCCCTCCCCCCGATCCAGGATGGTTGGGTGAGAGGAAGTTGGTCGGCGTCAACCCTGTGAAATTAGAGGCCGACTAGAGAAAGTTGTGGGAGAGGTTGTAGGGAAAGAGGAAGCAGGGTAAGAAAACGGGGTGTCAGAAAGAAGGATAAGAGACTAACCTGGAGCCGAATGGGGCGCTGAGTCTCGTGAGCACGGCGGCCAGGAAGGCAAATCGCTGCGCTTCTTACGGGGTCTGCTCATAAGATAACTTGAAGGATTCTTTTTTTTTTTTTTTTTTTTGGGGGGGGGGGTGAATGTCGTCCAAGAATTTATTTTATATTATTCTCTTTGCCCTCTCTCTTTCTTCTTTTCTCTCTCTAGCTATCTATCTCTTCTGTATTCATTAAATTAAATGAGCATTTTCAAGAAAATGAAGATTTGGTATTTTTGTTCTCTAGTTTTGGACGGTAATGAATGTGTTATGGCTCGCGTAATTTAGGGTTTATAGGAATTGTTATGGTAATCCTTCCCATCTTAAACGTTTTAACTCTTACTCTGTTATTCTTTCATATGTTTCTCTCTCAGCTCATTCTTCCCTTTACATTAGTTTACCGATGTCCCGTGCCCCCCAAAACGTTGACAACCATGGAATGTCTTCATTTCTGTTTCTCTTAAGCTATAATAATGTTCTCGCTGCCAAACCACCGCACTCTCTCTCACGCACTTGTGACCCAAGAACTCAAGGTCTCTACTTCGGATTCTTACCATTAGCTCGCTTCCTGTCCCCTATCATCTCCAAGGCTCTATGGTTAGTTTTCTCCCTGTCCACGACACTCTTTCATGGCTCTTCCCCAGCACCACATTTCCAGTGATTCTCTTTCTTGCATCTCTTTGTTTATTGTCCAGGACTCGCATCCGTACATCAATGCCGCCCACACATACACGGTCACCACTCTTCTTCCGCTCTCTTTGAATAGTCTATTGTTAGTCAGAACGTTTTACGTGTTGAAAAAGGCCCTTTTGGCAGCTTCAATTCTTCTCTTAATTTCATCTGTGCATCGACCAAACCTCTGATACCTCCACTCCACAGGACTGAAAATAGTGGAACCTCGGTTCTCAAACGTCTCGAATAATTCGCTTCTTGAACATAATGTTTGAGAAAAGAATATCTCGGTTATCGAATATACCTTCGGTTCTCGACCAACCAACCAACCGCTGCTTGTTAGAACCTGTATGCCACGAGCCGTGGCTGAAATAGGGCGATTACGTCAGTTTCCTGTAGCTACATTGCTTACAAAAGCTGTAACAAACCACATAATAAATATTTCCAATGAAAACACCAAACATGTCTCACTTCAGAAAACTTCTAAAACGATGCCCCCCTCCCATTGGACAGGTTTTAAGAGAGAGAGAGAGAAGCCCAGTATGTTTCAAGCAGGTTTTAGTGGTACAAGGAGAACCCCAGAAGGACAGTTGCCTGATGTTTTTATGTAAGGTGACTCTCCTTCCAAACAATGTCTCCTGCCCTCCTTCTTATGCAATATTTTTATTTAGGATGCTTTATAATACGTAATTTGGTGGAGGATGTGCTGGAACGGATTAATCCAATTTGTGTTACATTTTATGTGAGAAATGGTTTCGGTTTTCACGCATCCTTCTGGAACGGATTAAGTTCGAAAACCGAGGTTTTAGCGTACACTAGATACTTACGTTAATTTCCTACATTGGAATTTGAACAAAAAATTCACCTGTACCACCAATTCCAGCGTGATCCATTCAACCTAAGTAAAACAAGAGAAGGCAAACAAACAATGCCTAGGGAGCCATTGCATTGGCTGTTGTCAAATACGACTCGATGGCACCATTGAAGAAGCTCCTTAGTGAAAATTTGAAGCATGAACAAATGTATACATTAATTAACAAACCACAAATTCAAACATATATTTGCTACAAGATATCATTGCTCTAAACGTCCGAGTGACCAAATCGAACCAATTTTAAAAAAAATATCGGTTGCGGGAGAACATAATTATCTGGCGCGCCGAAAGATGTATTGGCATTCGCGTCGTCACAAAATTGGACTCTCGATTCGACAATACTAAAAGGCGAGGCAAACGTCAATTAGAAATAATGACAAGCTTTGGCAAGGCTGACATTGGATGATACTCAGTTTCAGCAATTAAAAAAAATTCCTCTTATTTATTTTTCGAAATAAATACGATACAAAAACATTATTAACCCAAATCATAATTAAAGCAGCATTACCTCTTCGCCTAAAAGTAACCGAAAGGAATATCTCTAATTATAGCTTTAAAAATTCAGCTCAAATTTCTTTAACGCTTTTTGTAATGAGAGAATAGCATGTACTTCATTCGATAAAAAAAGAGAAAACGACTGCAATCTTCGCGCCAAAGTTCTGAGAGACAGTTATACAGTAATAATAGTCAAAAGCATTTTTGTATGGTGCTCTTCAAGACCACGTCAGTTCACTAGCTCAGAGAGAGAGAGAGAGAGAGAGAGAGAGAGAGAGAGAGAGAGAGAGAGATGGGGGAACATGCACACGAACAAGGGTGACTTAGAGCAAGTTAAAAACTGTTAGTCCATCCCCGAAGAGTGAGAAGCCTAAACACACAAGAGCCGGTCAGCAGACAAAGAAAAAGGAGAAAAATGAGAAGAGACACCGGTAGACAGCACAACATCATGCAATAAAGCGCACTGAGGATATTGGAAATAAACACCAATACGTGGACAACCAAAAGGACTCTTTACGGAAATATAGTCAGAGAAATTAATGCAGATGTCATCTTAATTTCGGAGCGGTACGAAGGTGCCACTATAGCGATCAAGCAAATTAGAAACCCTGAAGAATCCTATCTCGCGATCGAGGTCGAACTTGACTTAGGAAAAATAGATAACCACCGGATACCAGCCGCCAAAGAGAGGCTTTTTACCCTTGCAGTCTCTCACTGGCTTATTTGACAGAAGAACCCCCCCACAATCATAATGGATGGGGGGGGGGTCTGAACACTAGGACTCAGGAGTCCGGCTATAGAATTTTCAATGGGATTGGAAGGAGCCTTGATACTTTGCTGGACAGGAACATCGTCCAGCGATTTGACCCCGACTTCCACACCTATGTTGCAGCAGGGTGTGGTACAAAACCAGACATCTGTATGGCCAATCGTCAGTTACGGTTCAAATAAAACATAAAGCCAGTCTAGTTATCATGTAGTGACCATATAGGGATCCTACTCACGATCAATAGGAACCTTATGCATGTACCAGTTGTAGAAAGAAAAAATAAACTTTAAAAAAGGCAGACTGGGCATGATATGCGCAAATCCTCAGGAATTACCATCCTCCCACTCTGGATGAGCAATGCTCGAGGAGATTGACGAGGTACTCGACGACCTTAAGAACCACCTAATCGATGCATATAGTTTGTATCCCGAAATCCGCATATAGGTCCATCTTATCACATAGATGGACCAAATACATGAAAGATTTGTACCGTGATCTGAAATTATTATATGAGATTAACATCAGGAACGCATCAATTGACTCTATAGAGAAAAAGTAAAGAGATCAAAGAATAACTCAACCAGTTGATCCTCGAACAATAGTGGAGACGGTGGGAAGATGCAATCGAAAGCCTCGATCAAAATGCATCTTCCAAAGAATTTTGGCAAAGAATCGGGCGTCGCAAAAGAACGACTACAAGAGCGAATAAAATGGAAATTAAAACGAAGACGAAAACAACGAAACAGAAGATAATATAGAAGCAATATTCCAAAGTAATTAAAGAAAGCATATTCAGTATAACTGAGAAGAATGAAGAATATAACATGGAATTGAACACAAAGTAATAGATGAACTAAACACCCATATTATAGGACGCACCCGCACCACCAGGTAGCTACACAGAGCAACGGAGGCGCTGAGATAGCCGAGGAGGAACTACTTGGCGCGTTCCGCTAATTTCGCTATACAGCCCCAGGACAATCGCAGCTAACAAAATTAAATTTTGGAAAAGCACCAGCCAACATCATCGAGGGAATGAGGAGAATTGTTAACGCTTGTCTAAATCAAGAATACTTCCCTGATGCTTTCGAGACCACTAAGATGATGATGTTAGCCAAGCACGGTAATGGTGCGACGAGGAAGTAGAGCTATCGACCTTCACTCTTGGAGTTTGGCAGGCTCTTCGAGAAGATCCTCAACAAAAGATTGGTGTATCACCTGTACAATCCATACCACTTTGGCTTCCAGAAAAAGCGAAGTACGAAAATGACGATAAAAGTCCAAAAGAGAGGGAAGTTAATGTGGGCATTGTATGTCGTGATGTATCAAAAGCATTTGATAAGGTTTGGCAAAAGGGGGAGGCAATTCAAGATCCTGCGATTGGGACTAGGTGAAAACTTAGAAAAAACTTTCTGTGACTATGTCATGGAGAGAGAGGCGTATGTCACTATGGGAAAGATGGATGGACCTAGATTGATGCTTAAACGCAGGCCTCCCTCTGGTGGGTGTCCTTTCCCCACTTTTTATCGATATACACCAAAGATATCCCAGCACCTAGAAACCTCACTTGCTTCAACATTTAATTCGCGGATGATTTCAGACAGATAATACAATGCTCCTATAGGAATGCACCTATTTAGACTTGAATGACGGCGCAAAAAGTCCATAGATTAAACATCTACGAGGACAGATGAAAAATAAAGACGAAACAGGAAAAAATCTATGTGGTCCCGATTGGAAGGAAGCTACTTTCAGATCTCATAGCGGGGGTAGACGCTATCCCTACCCCGAGGAGTGCAATGCACTTGGTATGAAAATTACTTCATCTGCGTACAGGAAGAACCTCTTTGATCGAATTCGAGAGCCTTGGCTGCATTCAGAACCCTTTCATATTCAGAAACCTCCGAGAGTACAATAAGAAGATCTACAATGCACTGGTAAGATGAACACTGCTCTAACTCGTTTCCACCATCTCTTGTGTCTCGAGCAAGCAAAAGAGGAGACTACACGCCGTAAGAACAAATGCGAGTACCTAATTACGGATACTCGCAGGCGAGAAAGAAGACGTCAAGAAGAGCTGACATGGAGGTGGGAATAAAACCCACCAACAGAGTAATAAAAGAAAGGAATATGAATATGAACGTGATGGTTAATCCGGAAATGAACGAAGAGATCATGGAAATGATTAACCAGAACAGAAGAGCCAGAAGACATCCAATATTTTCAAGTTCCGGTAGCCTTATGGCTAACGGAGATGGAGCGCCGTTCTACACACGATGAAATGTGAGAAAACGCCGGTAAAGGTGAAAATTAACCAATTAATGAAACCATTACCAAACAGGAAAGATCCCCGAATATGACAACTTTACCAATTTTGACTCAACAGGAAGGAACGCGACGAAAGAAAGAAAATGACAAAAAAAACAAAACAAAACGACATACATGACAGACAACAAATAAAAAAAAACAACTAAGTATTACAAGTAATAATAAAATAATTAAACCGTACACCGTAAAACAACAATAAATGCAAATAACATAAACCAGACACATTTAAATTGTAGGAAAAGATTTGAAGGTCGATTATAACAAGATTAACAACCTCTTTGCATCCCTTAAATATCTCCTAAACTACATTCTCTTTTCACTAATTTATTTATTTCTATCTATCCCACAAGTGCTTTGTCCCCCTCTACACACATACCGACCTAGATTAATTCAGATTCTTATCTTTATTTCTTATTACTCTGAAGAAGCTCCAGAGGACCGAAACATCAGTAATGAAGAACCTGGTACCACTTGTGTTTTCTCTTATTCTCTCTCTCTCTCTCTCTCTCTCTCTCTCTCTCTCTCTCTCTCTCTCTCTCTCTCTCTCTCTCTCAACCCCGCAGGTTAAAGATTTAGGAGTAATAATTACAGAAAACTTAAAAACATCAAACCAATGCGCAGATGCTGCAAACAAAGCTAACACAGCACTAGGATTTATAAAAAGAAACTTTACTTATAAAAGCGAGGAGATAATTATGCCACTATATAAAAGTATTGTCAGGCCCCATCTCGAATACGCTGTACAGTTCTGGGCCCCTTACTTAATAAAAGACATAGATAAATTAGAAGCTGTACAACACAGAGCGACAAAACTTATCCCGTCAGTACGTAACAAACCTTACCACGAGAGGCTAAAAAAACTCAATCTATTTTCCGTCAGAAAACGAAGACTAAGGGGGCAGCTTATAGAGTGCTTCAAAATACTTAAAGGATTTAACAACGTTAATGCCAATAACTTGTTCACATTGACAGGGGAGTGTCCCACCCGTGGACATGATTCAAAACTTCAGGGTAAAAGAGCCACTATGGATGTAATAAAAAAACTTCTTCACTTACTCGATTATTAATGATTGGAATAATTTGCCAAACGCAGTAGTGGACAGCAGAACTATAGATTCATTTAAAATGAGATTAGACAAACACTTAACAAATATTGGAATTGTTTAGCATAAGCTACAAAATAAAATAATATTAGAAAAATATAACTCTTTCAGGTTTATGTAAGTGGTTTTCATATTCATTTCATTTAATTACTATTCAATGCAAATTTCCTTCAGGTACTGTCTTCTTACACCTGCAAGGTACTTTTCCCAAATTATTTCATGTACGGCTTTTGCCGGAGGGAGTGGAGGGTGGGGAGAGCCTAAAACTTTTCTATCCTTTACTTCTACTATTCTATGTGTAAGTGGCAGTAGATTTAAGGCCAGATCACCTTAGTCTGGGCCGTAAGGCCCGTGTGATCTGTGTATCTATGTAACTCTATGTAACTCTCTCTCTCTGTATATATATATATATATATATATATATATATAAATATAAATATATATATATATATATATATATATATATATATATATATATATATATATATATATATATATATATATATATATATAATATTTAGGATAAATCCCAGAGCCACGAGAAACGGTTGCAGCATCTTTTAATTTTTCACAACGTTTCGAAAACTACAAGTATTCATCTTCAGGCTAGAATAAGTTTACACAATTAATACATATGAAGAAAACTTGAAAAGACCAACAAGACATTATTTTAAAGTGTGACCATTTATAAAATATCAGTAAAATGTACTATGAGTTAAATTTTTTGTTATTTAATATGACTTGGCAACAGTTAAATTTGCTTTAAAACTGACTCAAAAATTAGTTAATAAATTTAAGGTTTATTGCAGAAATGAATTAAAAACTATATGCAGAAATTAATTAGAAACTATAAGAGAAATTGACCTGACATTATTTAAAGATAGTAAATTTAAACTTTGTTTTTAATTTTGTAAAGACTGTAAGAGTTAAAAAACATTTAACATAAAAACGGTAAATTTGGGTACTTACTAAAGTGGATCCATCCTGGAGAGTGAAGGGTGGGTTTAACAAGGGGCTAGTATTTATAGGTTACACTGACGCTTGGTTTGTTAAAAAGCAAACCAACTAACAAACTGTAGTTAAAATTAGTTAATTAATAATGATATTGCACTTAAATCTTCATTGAGTGTAGGTTTGTAGTGTTTGATATATAAAGATTCGAGGGTTCTTAGGCAATGTTTGTTGTTGTTAAAGGCTAATACTTAAAAATTCTCAATAGAAATATATATATATATATATATATATATATATATATATATATATATATATATATATATATATATATATATATATATAAAATAATATAATGAAAGTGAAGATATCTGTTTGTGTGTCTGCCTGTCCATTTATAGAAATAAAAAAAATCCCATTCTAATCCCATCCCCGCCTCAGCCCCCCCCCCCAATTCTCTCCCCTCTTAAAAAAGGAAATCCAAACCGAGAAAACCATTTTCTCCACACCTCCTCCCCCCTCTCACTTACAAAAGACATCCAAACCAATAGAAATGTTTTCTAAAAATCCAGTTCTTAAAAAATAGACTGATAAGGGAAGAAGATAATACGCTCGATCTGTTTCTTTGGCCACGAAGTTGTTCGCTCATAACTAACGGTGAATCACGCGTGAGCGTAAACTGCCGGGCGCGCGCAAGGAAAGGTATATTCATTTTAAGTATATTATATGATAAGGAATCTGTCTTAAAAATAAAAATAATAATAATAATCAGGAAGTAGAGATATTTTTATGCCACAATATAAGAATTTAAAACAATGTGTATCTGTATTTATTAAGGACAGGACTTTTTATCCCGGGCAACGCCAAGTACCTCATTCAGTGGTTCATAAGGGAACCTTAGAAGTACTAGGCAGGACAATTTGCTGCATCAAGGATTATGGGGCTCCTTGAGTTGTGTCACTCTTTTGATGTAAGGTGATTTCAGGCAGACACTTCCAGTTATCCCTAAAGGAACCAGGGCAGATAAGGTCCAGGCTGGCCTAAAATCATCTTTATTAGAACAGTCTCTAAAAAAAAAATATATAAGAGCAGAGCAGTTTGGTGATCAACTGTCAGCACAATTTGCAAAAAATATTGGGATACTTGGAAATAGCGAAGTACCTCTTGATGCTGATGGTGGAATAGAAATATCTCCTGTCTGCAGTTATTAATACTATTGATAATCTCAAGGTAAAGGCATATTCCCCGGCCAAACCAAAAGAAACAGAAAAACAGGATCATTTTTCTTCGGAAATGTTATTTCCGAATTCGCAAAAATTCCGTATAGGGGTGGGACTCGAACCGTGCACGCTAGGGCTTGGTCAGGCGATAGTGGCCATGTTGTTAAAGCGACATCTGGCAACCTCACTGTGAACTGTTCAGTAGTACTTGGCAAGTCACGATGGAAGGTTATAGCGTTGAACAGCGTGTGCAAATCATCAAATATCAAAATCAGTGCTCCGTTCGACAAACGTTCCGCGCATTACGTGATTTCTATCCTCGTCACAATCGTCCTGCCGAGTCCACTGTTCGACGCTTGGTGGCCAAATTCGAGGCAAAAGGGTAGATCAACAATCAGCCAACACCCGCCGTACGTCGCCGAAACGCAAGGTCTGCTGAAAACATCGCTGCCGTAAATGAGAGTGTACGGGAAAATCCGAGGAGGTCAATTTCTCGTCGTTCACAAGAACTTAGCCTTTCTGCGACTTCAGTTTGGCGAATTATGCGTAGGGACTTGGGTCTGCACCTGTACAAAATCCAACTTACCCAGGAACTTAAGGTAAACGTCCATAGACAACGCCGCGTGTTCGCTGATTGGGCTCTAGAACAGTTGGAAGTTGCCCCAAATTTCCCCCCAAAAAATCATCTTCAGCGACGAGACCTTTTTTTGGATGAATGGATTTGTGAACAAGCAAAATTGTCGGATTTGGAACGAAAACAATCCACATGAGATACACCATCACCAATTGCATCCCAACAAAGTCACTGTTTGGTGCGGATTTTCGACTAACGGTATCATCGGTCCGTATTTTTTTAAGAACGAAGATGGGAATGCCATAACCGTCAACGGCGAGACCTACAGATCGATGATAAGCAACTTCTTGTGGCCTCAACTGGATTATATGGATACTAAAGACATGTGGTTATAACAGGAAGGCGCTACGTGCCACACTGCGCACGCCACGATAGACATTTTACACCAGCAATTTCAGGGCAGGGTCATCTCAGGGGGGCGGCGACGTCAACTGGCCACCGAGATCATGCGATTTAACGCCATTAGACTACTTTCTTTGGGGTTACCTTAAATCGCAGGTATATGCGAATAATCCGCAAACAGTTGATGTCCTCAAAGTCAACATAACGAACACCATCCAGCAAATTGAGACAGATTTATGCGACAAAGTAATCGAAAATTGGGCCTCCCGAATACGTTCCACCAAGCGAAGCCGCGGCGGACATTTGAACGACGACATATTTCACACTTAATGCCATAAAATGTACTTTCAAATTTAAAATAAATTGAGTGCAACAACTTGTTTCATTTACATTTAAAAATCGAGCGATCTTATTGAAAGAATATATATATATATATATATATATATATATATATATATATATATATATATATATATATATATATATATATATATATATATATATATATATATATATATATATATATATATATATATATATATATATAGCGGTTAAGAGCGCAATTTTTATCTAACTAAACTCTTCATCGAAGCCCTCGGAAGAAGCTCTTCTCACATACACGAGAAGATAACGCATAAAATAAGCTTTGCATCTTTCTCGTGTATGTGAGAAGCCAAAAAATTGCCCTCTTAAGCGCTTCGATGAGTTTACTTAGATAAAAATTGCGCTCTTAACCAATATATATATATATATATATATATATATATATATATATTGTTCGCATAAATCAACATAAATATAATGTCCGAAGAGGGTAAGATAACAGTGCTTTCTTTGTCCATATGCCAGATAAGAACCATTTAATTAACTGGAACTCGGCCAAATTTATTTATCGTTCCAATGACCATATAAAAAGGAACATCATTGATTGTGCTTTTATAAGCCAATGTGATAATTTTAACATTTCCCCTGGTTTATATAAAATAGATGCTATAATTAAAAGATTAATACTCAAAGAAATTAGTTTTGTCTTGTGTTCCTAGTGGTTTTTTTTGTATATACATTCTTTAGTTATGTGGCCCCTATTTTATTTTATTTTTATTTTTTATTGTTCATTTTTATTTTTTAATTGTCACTGCTCTGTTTTGTACTTTGTATTTTTTCCCCCTTTTGCTCATCGTGTCTTATAATCTCCCTCTCTAGGCTATCTCCATTTCTTTGAATCTGTTACCCTTTCCTTCGACTTAGTTTGACCTTACTACCTGCTTCTTGTAACTCTTAATGTGTTTTTTTACCTTCCCCCTTCCCTCTTCCTCATTGGTGATTTCTTGTTTTTGAGGCGGTCTTTCATATTTTTCTTTGGTATATATACCTCTAATTTAATACTATTCCTTGATAAGGAACTTAATAAAGTTCGAAAGTACTTGGAAACACCTTTTCATTTTTTCCTGCGGGATATTGCATTCATTTGCCACCCTCACGTGATACTTTGTGAGTTTTTCATTTTATATATATATATATATATATATATATATATATATATATATATATATATATATATATATATATATATATATATATGTAATTATTACAAACAAAAAAGCCTGTGCCCCTTCTACTAGAAAATCACTTGTCTTGTCTTTCACTGGCTAAAAAAAAACCCTACACTTTATTCAAAAGGCTTCTTGAAACAACCCTTTTAGGGGCTGAGGATGGTAGCTCTGGCGATGAGCGTCGTGGTCATATAAACGATGAGCGCTTGATGACACAGGTTCAAATCCAACTTCTTTATTTATTTTCATATAACGGTTAAAATAGTTTGCCCTTTCTTTCCATTCTCTACATCTCCCAATTTCCTTCTGAAGCTTTCATTGGTACATGTCATATTCTCCTTAGCGTTTTTCCGGGTTGTGTTACAAATTTCCATTTCCTTGGGCCTTTAAATACATCCATATATCACGCGTCATGTGATTTTCAATTATATTATATATATATATATATATATATATATATATATATATATATATATATATATATATATATATATATATATATATATATATATATATATATTAGAAATTAGCTTGGTTCGCGGAAACCTTAATCTCAGTAGGAAAATGAAGACCCACGAGTAGATGGAAAAAGACATTTATTTCCTCTCAGACGTTTAGTTCCAAACATTGGAACATCTTTAGTGATTCTATTAAAGTAAAGTAAAGCTACTCAATTTATGAACATATATCAAAAAACAAAACAAACAGGAATATTAAAAACACTAAAAAACACGGAAAAAACAAACAAGCTTAGGGCAAATCAGATAAATCCAAAGAAGCGAGACTAAAGTTAAAATATGACAAAGTATAAAATTACCAAATTAAAAAAATAAAAGAACCAAATACGTGAATGATATACACATTACCTTAAGCAGATAGTCGTTACAGGACAAGAATGAAAAGGTGAACGACAAAGGAGCATGAAAATGACTTGGTAGGTTGTAGGGTTATGTGATACGTAGGGGAAAGGAGGAATCAGACTCGTTGAGTGTTGGTTTAGTTCTATTTTAATATAGAGCGGCTCTATTATTTTTAATAAATGGACTGAAGGAGCCTCAGAGAGAATGGCAAAATGTTCCGATGAAATGAGGTGGTCAGTATTTTCTGCGTGATTTCGTATGCTGGAGAATTCGGGTGTAGTTAAAGGTCTTTGAGTTCTATGGGATAATCCAAGATATTCATTAACCATATGTTTAAGATGTAGGCTAGTCTAGCCTAGGTAGCAGGCATTGCAGCCGGCACACTTGAATGGATATACAACAGAGGATCTCAACATCGGATCAATACGATCTTTATAGTTGAGGAAAGAACCCAAAGAATTATGATTAATATATATCAAGTTAAACTGACATTGTGGTAGAAGGCTTTGCAAGATTTTCTTAAGAGTCCCGTCCAAAGAAGAAGTGAAGGGACCAATGAATGGGAGCTTAATAAAAATACCGTGTTTTGAAACAGTGGTACATATGGGGGTAGGCAGATATAATTTATTTAAGGAAAGTTTTTGTATACTTGTCGAATAGATGTATAGGAAACATGTTAAATGAAAAATATGTTCTCAGAAAACTCATTTCTTGGTGAAAGTCCGTCCAACCTGAGCAAATTCTGAAAGCTCTAAATATTTTTGTCTTAATACTTAATATTTTAAATATATGTTGCGTGGAACTTAAATAATTAGTCCCTAGAAGTGTGGTCGTGGATTTTCTATCAATAGACAGATTTTTTAATTTTCCCTCCTCCCGGCGTACAGTTACATCTAGAAAATTAATTTGGTTGTTTGTCTCAACCTCCTTCGTAAACCTTATATTTGGGCTCCAATGTTTGGAACGAAACGTCTGAGAGGAAATAAATGTCCTTTTCCATCTACTCGTGGGTCTGAATTTTCCTAATATATATATATATATATATATATATATATATATATATATATATATATATATATATATATATATATATATATATATATATATATATATATATATATATATATATATATCGAGAGAAAAGAGTCAAATAAAATGAGGCTAGCCTAATCAAAAGAGTCAGTTGCATAACCAACAAGTTGCTGTACACGAAGTGGTCAAAAGTACCAGGGAAAAGCAATAGGAAAGTTGAAAATATCGTAACTGAGTCAGCTAACGTGCGTAAGACCACCCAGACTGGGACATGCAACAAAAATGTGCGGAACAGTCTGAAGGACAACACAGTGGTCGCCGTAAGGTGAAGGGGAGCGCTCCATCAAATGGCGGTGCGTCCTGCAAGTGTGCCCAAATGCAAGACGAGAGAAAGCGACCTGAAGCAGTCGAAGCATTGGGAGGTAGGTCCATGGGAACAGTCACGGCGAAATGGCACGAAACTTTAGGTTCTGCTCGGCCGTCTCCTATCTACTTTCCTAAGCAGCCCGGAGGGCTACCCACATACTTATCATGTAATCATGTAATCAGTGTGAGTAAGAGCGAAGCGATTGTCTGGTGACCAAGTCTTCCTAGACTCTTTGGCACCCTTGTCGGCGCGCTCATTCCCCCCAATTCCCTCATGCCTATGAACCCAGCAGAAGATAATCTCGACATCCCCCAGGCTCAGGGCAATGGTGGTGTGAGGGATACCACGAGCCACGGGGTGCGGAGATTCCAATGCCCCGCGAGCACTCAGGGCGAACGAGTACAGCCTCATGCACCCGAGAGCGGTCGCAGGAAGGTGGTATGCCCATTACACAAAGGAAAGTGGGTATTGGGGCAAAACCAATATTTCTCCCTTATTGACGCTTCAATGCCCAGGTTCCTTAAACGCCTAGTCTCTTGCGACTTGCTGGCATTGTTTATAGAGGTTCCAAAGCCTCTTTTCTGACACGGGATGAGTGTGCTGGTCAGGGATTGAGGGGAGAGGCGTAGGTTAAAAGGAATGCTAAGAGGGAACGTCGTGGAAGCACAACTTTTCACGTTCCCGTCAAAGACCTCAAGTCAACCTAATGACGGGGCTTCCCTAATTTCTACTCAGGCCGGGAGGACCAAGTGTAACAGGCTAAAAGAGTACCCTCCTGAGGTGAAGTAGAGGAGGAGAGTTTGTATAAAAAGTAGTTCTTAGCGGAAGGAGGAGGAGAGGCTGAGCTGAGGCCAGACGTGTAGCTTGGTCCCGTCAGCACGGCGACTTGCAAAACACATCGCCGTGCCCTTTACAAGGTAGGGCAGGCAGATGGTGTTGCCGAGTAGTCCTGCGCAGGTACAGCTCGGCGGCACACGGCTTGACCAAATCGTGTTTAACAAGGCTAGCGGCCGGGTACAGGTGGGCTCAATCATATTTAGATAAGTTAGAGGGCGGGTATGGAGGGGCCAAAACATGCTTAGAAAAAGAAGAGATGCTAGCCCAAGCTCAGCGGCCACCTGATAGTCAGCACCCAACCAATTCCTTCCTCAATGGCCATGTTTAAGACCCTAGGTTAATTACTGGTGAAGGGCATGGTTCGATGCTAGACTCGCAACCTTACCAACCATCTTCATTTGCTCAGATATATAAAATATGTGGGATGGTTCGTATCTCACATAAAGCGTTTGGTCCACTCCGTTCTCTGTTAACCCGTATGATATATAGTGAAAGAGGAAAAACACACCAAGTACATTTTCACAAAAAAAACATGTCGCTTTGTTTAACTTAAGGAAATTCCAGTGATAGAACGTCATTTGGCTTTGAAAAGGACAGTCATAGTAAAGGCGAGGCAGAATTGTTGCTTATCTCACATTGTAAATGCAATTCGTCAGGTCGAAGATTAATTGGGAAAAAGAAATAATTTTAAAGTTTAGTTCCTTTCCAGAGATACATTTAATTATTTAGGAAATAAAACTCATTAGTCACAGGCAATGCTTCACCCGTCCAAATAAGACCAGGGACAAGGAAGGGATTTTGTCTAGTTTATACTTACCACCTTACCTCTCTGGGTGGGGCCACAGGACATGAGAGCGGATTTGTGTGTAGTGCGGAAAAGTGCGGTTTGCGGTTTCGGCAGTCTATGAGTGGGTGTTCGATGTTGCCTGGCCTTGTTGGGTTGCATCATCAGAATGTCATATGTACTGGAATACCCTCTAATAATGAGATGGAATTTTCCATCACCACGAGGTCATATGACGTTGAACACCCTCTAATAATGAGATGGAATCTTCCATCACCACGAGGTGATATGACCTGGAATACCCTCTAATAATGAGATGCAATCATCCATGATCACGGCCATATAGCCTGGAATAACCTCTAATAATGAGATGAAATCTTCCATCACCACGAGGTCATAAGACCTGTAATACACTCTAATAATGAGATGGAATCATCCATCCTCACGAGGTCATATGACCTGGAATACCTTCTAATAATGAGATGAAATTATGCATCTTGACAAGGTCATATCGCCTGGAATAACCTCTAAAAATGAGATAGAATCTTCCATCATCACAAGGTCATATGACCTGGAATATCCTCTAACAATGAGATGGAATCTTCCATCATCACGAGGTCATATGTGGTAGAATACCCTCTAATAATGATATGGAATCATCCATCCTGACGAGGTACAATGTATAAGAATACCCTCTTACTAATAAGATTGAATCATCCATCCTGGCGAGGGCATATGTACTGGAATACTATCTAATAATGAGATAGAATCTTCCATCATCACGAGGTCATATGAGGTTGAACAACCTCTAATAATGAGATCGAATATTCCATCCTCACGAGGTCATATGGCCTGGAATACCTCTAATAATGAGATGGAACCTTCCACCCTCAAGAGGTCATATGTACTGGAATACTCAATAATGAGATTGAATCTTCTATCATCACCAGGTCATATAACCTGGAATACCCTGTAATAATTAAATGGAATCTTCCATTATCGCGAGGTCATATGAAATGGAATACCCTTCAATAAGTAAATGGAATCTTCTATGGTCACGAGGTCATATGACATGGAATACCCTCGTAATGAGATTGAATATTCCATCATCACCAAGTCACATGATCTGGAATAGCCTATAATAATAAGATGCAATCATCCATCCTCACGAGGTCATATGTCCTGGAATACCGACTAACAATGAGATGGAATCATACATCTTCAGGAGGTCATATAACCTGGAATACTCTCTAATAATGAGATAGAATCTTCCATCATCACCAGGTCATATGACCTAGAATACTCTCTAATAATGAGATGGAATCTTCCATCATCACAAGGTCATATGACCTGGAATAGCCTCTAATAATGAGATAGAATCTTCCATAATCACGAGATCATATGACCTGAAATACTCTCTAATAATGAGATAGAATCACCCATCCTCACAAGGTCATTTGACCTGGAATAACCTCTAATAATGAGATGGAATGATCCATCTTCACGACGTCATATGACCTGGAATGCCCTTTAATAATGAGAAGGAATCATCCAACCTGACGAGGTAATATGTACTGGAATACTCTCTAATAATGAGATGGAATCTTCCATCGTCACCAGGTCATATGACCTGTAATACCCTCTAATAATGAGATGGAATCATCCATCATCACAAGTTGATATGAACTGGAATACCCTTTAAGAAGTAAATGGAATCTTCCATCAGCACGAGGTCATATGTGCTGGAATACCCTCTCAATAATGAGGTGGAATCTTCCATCATCACCAGGTCATATGATCTGGAGTACCCTCTAATAATGAGATGGAATCATCCATCCCCACGAGGTCATATGTCCTGGAATACCCACTAACAATGAGATGGAATCATCGATCATGACGAGGTCATATGACCTGGAATACTCTCTAATAATGAGATGGAATCTTCCATCCTCACGAGATCATAAGAACCAAAATACCCTCTAATAATGAGATGGAATCATCCATCATAACAAGTTCAAATGTACTCGAATACCCTCTAATAATGAGATGGAATCTTTCATCATCACAAGGTCATACGAACTGGAATACCCTTTAATAAGTAAATGGAATCTTCCATCATCACGAGGTCATATGTGCTGGAATACCCTCTCAATAATGAGGTGGAATCTTCCATCATCACCAGGTCATATGATCTGGAGTACCCTCTAATAATGAGATGGAATCATCCATCCACACGAGGTCATATGTCCTGGAATACCCACTAACAATGAGATGGAATCATCGATCATGACGAGGTCATATGACCTGGAATACTCTCTAATAATGAGATGGAATCTTCCATCCTCACGAGATCATAAGAACCAAAATACCCTCTAATAATGAGATGGAATCATCCATCATAACAAGTTCAAATGTAATCGAATACCCTCTAATAATGAGATGGAATCTTTCATCATCACAAGGTCATACGAACTGGAATACCCTTTAATAAGTAAATGGAATCTTCCATCATCACGAGGTCATATGTGCTGGAATACCCTCTTAATAATGAGGTGAGATCTTTCATCATCACCAGGTCATTGTCCTGGAATACCCACTAACAATGAGATGGAATCATCCATCATGACGAGGTCATATGTACTGGAATACTTACTAATAATGAGATGGAATCTTCCATCATCTCCAGGTGATATGACCTGGAATACTCTCTAATAATGGGATGGAAGCATCCATCAACACAAGTTCAAATGTAATGGAATACCCTCTAATAATGAGATGGAATCATCCATCATCACAAGTTCATATGTGCTGGAATACCCTCTTAATAATGAGATGGAATCTTCCATTATCACGAGGTCATATGAACGGGAATACCCTTAAATAAGTAAATAGAATTCTCCATCATCACGAGGTCATATGTCATGGAATGCCCTCTAATAATGAGATGGAATCATCCATCCTCACGAGGTCATATGTCCTGGAATACCCACTAATAATGAGATGGAATCATATATCTTCACGAGGTCATATGTACTGGAATACCCTCTAATAATAAGATGGAGTCTTTCATTATCACGAGGTCATATGACCTGGAATACCCTCTAATAATGAGATAGAATCATCCATTATCCCAGGTCATATGCACTGGAATACCCTTCAATAAGTAAATGGAATCTTCCATCATCACGAGGTCATATGACCTGGAATACCCTCTAATAATGAGATGGAATCATCCATCATCACAAGTTCATATGTGCTGGAATACCCTCTTAATAATGAGATGGAATCTTCTATTATCACGAGGTCATATGAACTGGAATACCCCCTGAATAAGAAAATAGATCTTTCATCATTACGAGGTCATATAACATGGAATACCCTCTGAGATGGAATCATCCATCATCACGAGGTCATATGTGCTGGAATACCCTCTTAATAATTTAGAGGGAATCTTTCATCATCACCAGGTCATATGACCTGGAATACCCTCTAATATTAAGATGGAATCATCCATCCTCACGAGGTCATATGTCCTGGAATACCCACTAATAATGAGATGAAATTATAAAACTTCACGAGGTCATATGACCTGGAATACTCTCTAATAATGAGATGGAATTTCCATCATCACCAGGTCATATGACCTGGCATAACCTCTAATAATGAGATGGAATCATCCACCATCACAAGTTCATATGTGTTGGAATACCGTCTTAATAATGAGATGGAATCTTTCATCGTCACGAGGTCATATGAACTGGAATACCCTTCAATAAGTAAATGGAATCATCCATCATCACAAGTTAATATGTACTGGAATACCCTCTAATAATGAGATAGAAACTTCCATCATTACGAGGTCATAGGCTCTGGAATACCCTCCAATAAGGAGATGGAATCTCACCAGCGTCACCCAGCCAGAACTAATAAATTAGTCGAGATTTTCCGTCCTTTCGTTTCCCAAATGCAATTAAATACAGAACTTGATTAAATTTCTTACTTTGTGTCGGAGACTCAAGTCACAACAAATTTAATGAATCATTGTTGGCTGTGGTCCGCCTTAGGCTCTAGGATTCTTTTAGTGGTAAATATTCTCCCGTAATTGTGAAAAATATAATTGCCACAAATGCAAAAGTCGATCCCTTGGCAGCAAAGCTTTTCTTCCCTAAAGCTCCCCCTTCCTTTTCCATCCATTCCTTTAAGTTGAATGTTTTTTTTTCCGGGGGTGTTTTCCGTCGAGGCTCGCCAACCACCAGATTTCTTTGTTTGCCTCATTCTTAATCTATTTTGCTTCATTACCAGCCCTGAGAAATTACCTCTACATTCACGCGCGGTGGTTTTCACGATTAAGCGCAGAATATGTGCCCAATCATGAAACTATATATACACTTTCGTACTCTTGACCACCAAGAGAAGGGAAGGAAAGAAAAAGATACGCTGGTCTTTGCAACCACAATCTATGCATTGAGTATTAGGAAAAAAAAGTGTAAATCTAAAATAGTCAATATATGACATCATCATGGTTAGTTAGGTTTATCGGCCATTCTTAACTCACTTCGCGGTTGGGTGGCGGCGTCAGTCGGGTTAATAGAACAGCTGCGGCCACTCTTCGAACATGTAACTAACATATGCGTGCCCCTGTCCACCCTTTGGTTCGCTGGGCTTGCTCTGGCCCCGCATGCTCCCTTCACAACTATCAAGACTGCTTGGGCGGCAACCCATATTCTTTGGGTTGCCGCGAATTTGGTGGGGTCAATGAACTATTGAATAAATTAGTCATTAGAACAGTGGTTTTCAACCGAGGGGGGGGGGCGCAGGAGAGACAAAAAATCCTTTTCACAATGCCTAAATTGCAAAAAAAAATGTATTTCAAACATTTAGAAAAAAAATCGAACGATACGTGAAAGTATTTTGAAACTAGCTTCTCTGCATTCTGCAACAATAAATAGAGAAAGATTGCAGACAGTGAAAGAAGAAATAAGAGTTGCCTTGTCAATTTATACGTCCCAATATTAAAGAATTATGTAGGTATGTGATACTCACCTTTCTTTCTGTCTTCAAAAGGTTTTTGAAAGGCAGTAATTATAACAGCTTTATTGCGTTTTTGCATATTGTGCATAAGTGGTTGGGACAACCTTCTGCCATTCAATGTGTGTGACACTAACGTTTATTCCTATTTTTTTCAGTAATTTTTTTGTTAAAAATGTCTCCGAAGAAACAGATTCATGAAGTTCAAACAACTCAAATGATTGCATTGTCCAGAGAAGGATTATCCTAGGTCAAAATAGCAAGAAAATTTCAATGCTAGAGAAACAGCGCTAAACAACCATTAAAAGGTACAATGAGACCAATTCTTTCAAAAATCGTGATGGTCAAGGTCGCAAAAGGTGTACAACTCCGAGGGAAGAGAGGTTGATGAAAAGGACATCTCTGGCCGATAGGAAAAAAACTCATTTGTTGTAGCTGCTGAGTTTTGGGCAGCAACAAACAAAGAGATATCAAGACGCACAGTGAGAAGAAGGTTATTAGAAGCTGGGCTCAATGGATGTAAGGCTAGAAAGAAACCGTGGCTGTCTCAGGTAAAAAAGAAGAAGCGATTGTCTTTAGGCAAAAGAGCATGAAGTTTGGAATGATGATGATTGGACTAAAGTTGCTTGGAGTGATGAAAGCAATTTTGAGTTAGGTTGTCCACATTAGTTTCCACCAATTTATTATACTTGTACACATTTTTATTGGATACGAAAAATGATCAGTAAAAATTGTATTTATCCTCAGACAGATCTTTGGAACACCTGTGTCGTGGTATAGGAAGCACCCCACACCTGACACCAAATATATAAATGCCGTGGTATAGGAAGCACCGAGTGATGGAAAGAGTGTGTACTTACGGGTTGTTTAAGTACTAATCCTTGATTAAAGTGATACCTCTCTAAGAGTGCTATATATGATTTGATTATTATTATCTAGGGTCTTGACTTCTTTAAACTTTAAAGGTTCCCTATGCCAACGTAGCGATTCGAGGAAGAATAAACAAAATTGTTAAAACAAACTAAAACTTTAATTGAAACACAAAAACAAAATAAACATGAACCAAAGAAATACTACGAATTTAAATACACAATAATGACTTCAATAAGTTTTTAAGTAAGGCTTTTTAACTTGACCTAATTGACATTATAGTGGTGGTTAACCCACCACACACTTTAATATAAAAATATATTAACTGTCTCTACTGGAGTTTAAATAACTTGGTTGCTCTGGCGGCGGGTTTGAGTCTGACCTTGAACTCAATGAGCCCCGACACCTCAGGAGTCCGGTGGGTTCTTTGATGCGTGCCTCGACCAGATGATTGGCGGCGGACGGAATAACTTGAAAATCACAAGGGACTTTGGCAAGTGTGGCAGATGGGGGTTCACACGGTACTCGGGATGGGGGAGGGAAGGTCTTCTTCAAGGGCGGGGACTATCACGGTGCTTTAGGATGCACCAAGATAGGCGAGGTCTCTGTGACGAGATTAAGTTGAACTTGGTTCTTAAACCAAGTTAACTTAGAGTTTGGTGTGACCACCGGGTAACGGGCTCGAGGAGGAGTTTCTTCTTCGTTTCGGAATTCCTCAAGGGCGAGGACTATCACGGTGCTTTGTGCTACACCAGGATAGTGGAGGGGATGGGGTGTTCTCTGACGAGAATCAGTTGAACTTGGTTCTTAAACCAAGTTAACTTAGGGTTTGGTGTGACCACCGGGTAACGGGCTCGAGGGGAGCTTTTCCTTCTTCGTTTCGGAATTCGTCGAGGGCGAGGAGTGCACTCGGGGGGTTCTTCTTCAAGGGCGAGGATAGTGGGAGAGGGGGGGGTTCTCTGACGAGAATAAGTTGGGCTTGAACAAGTTAACTTAAAGTTCGGTTTGATAACCAGGGACTAGCTCGAGGATGAGCTGCTTCTTAGTCCCCTTGGTAGCCCGGCCTCTCTTGCAGGGGAATTCGTAGCCTGGTTGACTCACGGATTCTACCCCGTTTTCCCCCGAATGTTTGGTATTTATACCTCGTCACCCCACAGTGGTAGGGGAAGGAGGGGGATGGCTTGTGGACGGGCCGCAAGAGGGTTCTTACTCCAACGGTTTTTGTCAGCAAGTCTTACCTCTGGGCCAGCTGGCCCTTCGAGCTTGAGAGAAACGCGTCTCCAATTTCGTACTTGAGGTGAAATTGAATACGACTAATAGGGAAGATCTTGCAATTTAAACCGTTCTGCTTTTCATAGGGACGAGTGGCGAGGGGCTGTGGTTACGAGATTGACCCAAGGTGCCTGGCCCGGATGTTTTGCAGTCAACGTCCCGTGTCTCAACTGGGAGAGAAGGGAGAGGGTCGATTTCCATACACCCTGGAGCTGTTTATATTCGTCGAAGAGTTGGGGAAGCTTATGATCCGAGATGTGTTGTCCCAACAGTCAAATTTGGAGGTGGCAGTGTATTGGTTTTGGGCTGCATATGTTTTTCATTCTTATTTTTTTGCTTTACTATTGCTTTATTAAGTTTTAAACTTTCGTTTCCTAGTTTACTCGCATTTATTCATCGTTTGTATTACCTTTAACCCTGCATTCAACTGTTTGTTATCTATTTTTTACTATCATATATTTATATTTTAACTTATATCGAACTGTTTGCTTTGCTTTTTGTTTTACTTTCGGATTCCTGGTTATTTGATTTTACTTACCTTTCATTTTTTTATTGTTCGCCCTGACATTACAATTTTCTCGGGTATTACTTTAAAAACAAATTTCTTTTATTCCTATTGAGTTTGATTCATGTTAATTATTCATATTTGTTGTTTAATTTAGTTTCAAATTTTAAATTTCCCTTTCTTGGTTAAACTCGTATTTATCGATCGCTTTATCCCTTGCATTCAACTGTTTTTAACATATTTTTCAATATGATATATCCGTAAATTAACTTATATTTAACTACTTACTTATCATTCTGGTTTCATTTATGTTACCTCTCTTGTTGAGTTTTACTTATTCTTCATAGTGTAACTAATATTGAATTGTGTTTGCTATTTTTGCAATTTTGTCATCTAATTCTTAAAATTTCTTTTATTTGTATTAGAATTTAATCTGCTGAAGATGGTCATTGCTAAAAGACCGAAACGTCCGGCAAATAAATGTTTTGTGAGTGATCACATGGGTCTTCATATTTCTCATATATATATATATATATATATATATATATATATATATATATATATATATATATATTATATAAAGGGAAATAGGTAGAAAGAATGTGGGCAAAATAGGGGGTTTGAACAGCCCCACAGCCCCATCACACTTGCCCCAACCAGACATTATCGGCGTCCGGTTGGCGACTAGCCTGCGCCCAAGAAAATAGGCTTGTAAAGAACGTGTCTTAATACGGGTAAACTGAAAATGTCTATATAATGTACAGTAAGTGTCAATCTAGTTTGAGACTGCTGGGAGCACTGAAGCTGGGAGGAAGTGCCGCTCTTCCACGTACCAGTATCACAGTTTACATACACAAGCCCCGTCCCCCCTTGCAGGGTCAGGAGGTTTTCGGCCCAACATTAAGGAAATTATTCCTCACGGTCCCTTCCGTGGTGCCTTGGACTCAATGATGATCGAGGGAAAGGAGAAAAGCGAGAATTGATGGGGGGGAAAAAAATCAGTCGCTCCTTTTGTGTCAACCCTCCCTATGTGATTTCGCCCGTTGGGCACCAGGGGGGCGCAAGTTTGTTTCTGGTTCGAGGGACACATAGCTCCCGCACAACCACAGGTGGCTCGATCCCTGAAGCAGAGGCGGTGTCGAACTCGCGCGAAATGTCGTCCGGAGGCAAAAGAGGACTGGGGAAACTTTCGGCGTCAAATAGGTTTTCCGTTTTCCTCCGAGCCATTTGCTGGAGATATTTGAGCGTATTGAACACTGGATCTAAAACGCGTGTGTTAGTTAAAAGACTCTTTGTTTTTGATGTAGAAACAAAGTTCTTAAGTGCTTAATAAAGACCCCCGCCGGAGAATTGAAAAGCGCAATTTCGAATGGCTGTGTATCGAAATCACCTTTTCTCTCGCTCTTGTACCATTAGTTTCACAACAGAGGCAGGTTGAGGAGAAGTGGGCCCCTTACCCAAACAGAGGTAGGTTGAGGAGAGGTGGGCCCCTTACCCAAACAGAGGCCGGTTGAGGAGAAATGGGCCACTTACCCAAACAGAGGCAGTTGAGAAGTGGGCCCCTTATCCAAACAGAGGTAGGTTGAGGAGAAATGGGCCCCTCACCCAAACAGAGGCAGGTTAAAGAGAAATGGGCCATTTACCCAGACAGAGGCAGGTTGGGGAGAAATGGGCCCCTTACCCAAACAGAGGCAGGTTGGAGGTGGCCCCATTACACAAACAGAGGCAGGTTGAGAAGAGGTGTCTCCCTTACCCAAATAGAGGCAGGTTGAAGAGGTACCCCCCTACCCAAACACTGAATCTGCGCGGACTTCAGCTTAGTAGGAAAGGGGCCTCCCGAATAGGCGCCGAAGAAGTCCCTTCTTCCCCGAGTGCTGAGACATATCATCAGGTTTGGCTTCTCAGATCACAAACGCAAAAAATTGAGTTTGGTCAACCTGAGTGAGAAGAATGGAAGATGGCGGAGTGTAACAGAGACATTCATATTCACTGGAGAAAGAGGGAAGGGTAGGGGATATGCAGAAGACAACGTAAGGAATGGGAGGGACAAAAGGAGTAAACAAAAATCTAATGGCAAGGAACAAGTAGGAGAACAAACCTCGCCAAAGATATTGGGGAGGGGGTGGGGGGAGGTCTGTATTCAAAACCCTTTGCGGCAAATAATGTTGCTCATATCCAGATTATTTATTCACATTTCTTGTGCATTTTATTTATTTGCTTGGTTATTTTCACACAGCGCCAAATGAGGAATTTTGAGCTGTTTCCCTTCGCTCTGGAAATTTTTCTTTTATTAAGAAGGGAGGGGGGGAATCATAATGGGTATCGCGATTGGGTCGGGGAGGAGCGGAGGCAGGTAAAGGACAGGCGACCAGGAGAAACGAACGCGATATCGTATCAAGGCCCGATGTCGATACGCCTTCAAAAAGTGAATGTGTGGTGAGGCGTCAGAACGCCGATTCCGGAGTGGGAGCAAGATAACGACCGAAGGTAAGCACGAATACATGCCCGTGGCAAGTCAGAGGCGGCACTCCCGTCACAGCGATAGGGATCGTGAAAAGAGGCGTAGGGTGACAAGGACGCACTGTTAATATGGGGTGCCCGTAATTAAAAGCTGTAGTTGGAAGAAGAACAAGGCAACAAGTGGTGTGCTTCGGGTCGCAGCACAGAAGCGGGTTCGATCAGGAATGGCGATAGTGTCAAACAAGCGCCCAGGGACACTTGGCAACAAGCCACAACTATTTCGAACGCAGACTTGAGCCACCAATGAAATGCCAAACAGATATTCATTGAGCATGTGAGTCGACGCTATGCAACGCTTCGGCAGCCCAAACGTGCATAACCCCCCGGCCCCCGAGTAAAAGGGTTTATATAGGTATACGCTCAATATATTTGAGCATGAACCCCCTCTTAATGTAAACTAGGGTGAGAATCTTAAAAGGGTCGCACGGGTTTCATATTAATTCATAAATGCGCTCTAAATCGAGGGTAATGAAACAAAAAAGTCAATGGGGAGAGCAATTAAAGAACTAATGGTTGATTAGAAAGGAACAAATGTGACAAAATTAGAATTCCCGAGCCTAATGAATTAGGTATATTCAAGTTATGGAGCAAACATCGAGACATGAAGAAAACAAGTACCCATTACTATAAAATCGGATGCCATTAAGTGGGTATGAGTAGATTCTAAGAACTGAATGACCTCATTCGCATAAAAAAGTACTGTGTAATCATAGCCATCCCCTTGGTAAGAAACAACAAGAATGAGCAAAGATGAGAGGTGGAGGTTACTTACGTTCGCCGACGATGTGGAAATGACACCGCAAACGAGCAGGAAATCTGTCAAAGACAAGAAAGGAATAAAGAGTTAGATGAAAATCTGCAGTTATTTATAGACGGAAAAAAAAGAGAGAGAGAGAGAGAGAGAGAGAGAGAGAGAGAGAGAGAGAGAGAGAGAGAGAGAGAGAGAGAGAGAGAGAGAGAGAGAGAGAGAGAGAGAGAGAGAGAGAGAGAGAGAGAGAGAGAGAGAGAGAGAGAGAGAGAGAGAGAGAGAGAGAGAGAGAGAGAGAGAGAGAGAGAGAGAGAGAGAGAGAGAGTAACAAGGAGTAACAAGGAAAGTAAGTACCCTAGGAGACATTACGGTCCATTCAAAGAGGGTACCTTTGGACTAGCAATTGAGCGGGCACATGGCTGCTCAATTGTTTTGCGTCCATAAACGGCCACTTTTCAAGACTTTGTCTAGTCTTGACTTGAACTGGTCAACAGATTCACTGTTGACAACTTCCACTGGAAGTGCGTTCCACTTACCGCAGATACTGTA